>JBBMKC010242181.1:0-10824 GCA_037834085.1 Bipalium vagum
GATTATCACCATCATTATGTCCTTGGAGACTAAATTGGTGAATTTCTTTCAGGACCCCCAAATCTGAACCATTATTATTCATTCTCTGCTGACAGTTCACTGCCTCTTAATTTAATAGAGACAACGGCAGCGGGGGAAACAATTTATGTTCTTGCCAATTAAAATGCCACTTGGAACATTTCACACTGCTTTGCCAATAAAGATTTCAAATTGGCTTCAAATCGAATAAATAATTATTCACAATTATTTTATTTATTTGGACAATTCCAAACGTTCTCGACAGTGGTTATACTTACAAATATTATCCCATTCTCAATTTTATTAAGCCTACCTGTCTCAAGGATAAGTGTAATAAAAGTGATTACTTAAGGAAAGTGTTTGGTAAATATTTTTATTTTTATAATTTTTCATATTTTAAAAATTTTAAAGAAAACATTATTCAACTGTATTATTTGAATTTATTTTATTTATTTATAATTATTTTGTATTTAATTAATATTATTGGTCATTAAAAATTTTATATATTCAAAAATAATTCTTCCACAAAATGATATTAAAATTAATAATAATATTATTATTATTAATATATATTAATTTTTTAAATAATTTTTTTATAAGAAATCAAAAATATTATATTCTTTTTGATAAATACAAATAAACTCTGTCAAAATTTTTTTAGAAAAATGTGCTAGATAACGGAACAAATTGTAATCTGATCACGTAAAGTCTGACCAATAATGAGGAATGAAAAATGGTTATATTAGAATAACCCCAAACGAAAAAAATTTGGGTCCCAAGTGAACTGTTTTGATGATTGTGAAGCACAATATCCATCCAAACAAATTTGTATTGTTTATTTGGTGGAATTGCCTGGGAGTGGTCTATTATGAGTTTTTGAAATCTAGTGCAACACCACAAAAGTACATATTCCATATATATAATAATAAATATGAAAAACTCAAAGCTTATCAAAAATCGTTCATATTATTAATTAATAATCCATTTCAAATTAATAAATATTTAATAATCAATCATTTAAATGAAAATCACTTAAAACAAACACTTATATTGACTATATAATAATATAATTGACTAAATGTAATTAATCTTTTATCCAACAGTTTGTTTAAATAAATCAATACATAGCAACCAATTGTTTACATATACAGAAAACATTTTGTAAAACTAAACATGCTAATAATATAAATTTTGTTTTAAATATTTATTTTAATTCTCAATAAAAAGCAAAAACAATTCTTATCATCGAAGATTTTTAAAATAATATAATAAAAACGGACATGAAATATAAATTTTAATTTCATTAAAAATCCACGAAAACAAAATAATTTTTAAAGATTTTATAAAAAAAAATGAGATGTAAATAAAAATATATTGATTGACAAATTTATTTTTTTTATTATTAGATATTATTTTTTAAGCTTAGATTATTAAAACTATTTTTTGTAATATATATAATTTATAATATTTTATATTATTTTTTTTATTTATATATTTTTATACAAAAAATAAAAGAGCTAACACTAAAAAAAAATAAAATCACTAACAAAATTCTAAAATATTTATAATTTGTTTTAAACGGATTTATATTAAATTATTTTATATTTTTTGCTAGAATATTTTTTTTGAAAATTAATAATATTGAATAAATATTTTTATAATATTTTCATAAAACCATGTAGATCGAATATTTCTCTGATCATGCTCAACTTAAATATAATCCATTTTGTCTAGCAAAAATTAATTTCATTTGTCCATAATTTAAATATAAATTAATTTAATTTGGATTTAAATTAAATTATTTTTCTTATTAATTAATTTAAAACAACTTGAAATTTGTGATTATTTTCAATAATTTATTCTCAGTAATGTTTGGAAAAAAATTACGAATGATTTAAAATTATGAAGAATTTTTTTCAAAAAAAAAATTTAATTCCGAAAAGCAAAAAACGAATTCCAAACATTTTTCTTTTCCAATATACTTTGAAGTTTGTAAAAAAAAACTTTACGCCTTTGAAGACGAATCCTGCCTGAGTTCGGATCAAAAACTCACCTGGATAAAAATGAAACTCAAGTCCATTGCTTATGGAAAATATAAAATATTGGAAAAACCTCTGTGATTAATAAAATTACATAAAATAGTGAAATTGCAATATTGTTTTAAACAATGAGTCTCAGAAAATCTATGGATTTTATGGATTTATTCTTTCAGAACACTGTCTTTGCATTTAAGGTCTGTTGTGTTGGAGAAAAACATTATCCCACGTTGTCAACATCCCTTGCTGCTGGGAACACTGTCCTGCTTTATTCCCCTTTGTCCCTTTTCGTTTTGCAAAACTTATTAATTCTGTTGCCTTCAGGATAGAAATGATATTTCTCTTTTCTGAACTTGTTCGAATTAAAATTTTATTTGTCAAAATTTGTTTAAAACTATTCCTAAATTTACGACATATCTCCGTATAATTTGCTTTGGAGAATTTAATTATATATTTAATTGATACAGATTTATTTTCCTTGGAGAATTATCTCTAACTGTTTAGGAAATGGGTAGTTTTGTTTATATATACTCTTGTCGGTTTTGGAAATTAGCTCACATAAAAAAATATTATTAACGTTATTTTTGGAATCTATTCAAAATTTTATCCATGTAAAAAATTATTTTTTCTTATTTTTTAAATCTTGTGTTCATTGTCAATTTTTTATAAAAATTTTAACGCCAGTGTTTATTAAAACAAACAAAAATAAATTAATCAAATGTTTAAAATTATTTTATTACATATTTTTATATATTTATTCATTTTTTAATTTTTTCGTTAACAATATTTTCTTTTCAATTATTAATGAGGCGGACGATAATATTTTTACACAATATTTGCAAGAGGTATTCGTACGAACACTTCATTTTTAAAATATTTCAATTTTTGACACTTAATTATTGAAAAATAATTGTAATCAAATCTACAGAACATTGATCGATAAGTATCAAATAGAATAAAGATAAAAAAATATTTTCAAAACTCTGTGGTAATACGTTTGGAAAACTCAGGAAATTAAGGTCACAAGAATTACTCGTACGATTATATTTATGACTTATAAACAAAAAACTATTTAATGTACTTTGCATGACTTACATTTTATTGATCCGCCTTCCCTATAAGCACCGTTTGGCACCTATTATGCATTGATTAGGCAAGTTTTTTGCAAAACTAAAAAGGCATTTTCTGCCTTTCTTCTATGATGTATGCGTTTAACATTACTTTTCCAGTTATCTTCCTCTTCCTGAGTTTTCTTTTTATTTCATGACCTCAATACCTGTGCCTTCGAGCCACTATGTCACAATCATGCGGAAACTTGAAATTATTTTCCATACGAAGTTGTTGGGAATTTTGTACAAATTTGTCTTTTAAAATGTCAAGATTGTCCTTTTTTTCATTATGTCATCGATGATATGCAATTTTCCTACCCCAGCACTCGAAAAACATTCTTATATCATGGCTGATCCACCATCATGCTTAACTGTCTGTTGGAGATGCAAAAAGCCAATCCGGAAAAACCCGATTAGTTACTTTCTATGATTTTCGTTATGGATTGAGATATATCAACAAGGACAGAGTACTTAAAATTCTTAGCTGGCTTATTTATCCTTTATAAAATAAGGCTAAACACTCACTCCTTGCAGTAGTAGTACAAACTGGCTGATGAAAACCTTAATGCTGTTATCAGAATCTTTCTAGAAGCTAATGGAACAATACGATGGCATTCAGATATATCATAATATTGCACACTTCAATAGATTTAATTTTATATAAGCACTTAAATCTGACAAAGTCCTATTCCTGGTGGTTCAGTATAATTGAAAACATCTAAGGAGAAAAGAAAATTCACAAATGTTACCACCACCCAATTGTTAAAAATTTCAGCCAAATTATTTTAACTGCTGTTGAGTCATGGTTATACTCATACGAAAAATGGTGTGCCAAAGCGGTACACCATGTCCAAAATACATAGGTCTCCTTACTATGAAAAAAGTAATTAATAATGTTGAATAAGAATGATTTTGAAAGATTAAAAATTATCAATTTAATTTTGCACCTTTTATTGTTATCGTGTGAGTGATAATTTCTGTGATAAAATTACTGTCTCAGTTTTACTTCAGAATTCATATATAAAGTACTATCAGACATCAACATTTTCCCATCAATCTTACACTAAGAATGTCATACAAAGTCCGTGGTAAATATACATTAATGAACTTCATATTTCTTTTATCTGTCACAAATTTATGCTGATACCGTATAAGTATAATTAATATTTTTCCTTTATATCTTAATCAGTTTTCTTAATGTTGGGCATACTCAATTATTATTGTATAAAATGGAGGTATGGTGTTATACTTGTCTTCGTAGATAAGGGTGTTTTTCTCCAAACCTTTTCTCAATTTCACATTGATGACCAACTTAATTTATAATTCTGAAAAATTAAATAACCTGATCTTTATAATATTGTTTTATAATATTTAAATAATTTTATAATTATAATAATGCTATTTTTTAATCATTTTTTAAATAAAATTGGCTTAATAAACAGAACTAAAAGCAATCGATATGTAAACTTTTCCATCTTGACAAAAAAACTGTTTTAAATTTTTTGTATATCAAATTATTAAGAAAAAATAATATTAAATTAATTTTGATAATTTTAATAAATAAATTTACGTGTAAAACAATGTAGAATTATTTTTGCTAAATATTTTATTAACTGATCAATAAATCATTATATTTCCGATAAACATCAATAAAAAATTATATTTCACACTTTATTATTGAAACTGTTTTAGATAGTTATATTTTCATAGATAATTATAATATGAAATATTGATAAAAAAAATATAACCAAAATTTTGTGCAACAAAATTTGGCAATAAATATAATATAATAATCAATAAAATATGAAGACTGCTGAAGAAAAGTTTTAAAAGTGATAGGCCCGTTTTAAAATAAAGCAAAAATATATGAGCGATTTTAATAATTTATATTTAATACTAACATATTAATATCATCATTTCCTTTGTTTAAATTACGTAGTTTAATTTAACTTGACGGCATGAATTTTAAAATGGAAAAAATTGAATATCGAGAGATCATAAATTTTGTCGTTGAAGAATTATCCTCTACAGAAATCTATACAAAGATTGTTAAAATAAAGTAAATGTTCATTTTTTAGTAACAGTTCCAGAATTGGCTTTATAATTTTGACGTGATTAAACGATGATTAAAAATGATCAATCCATTTAAGACTCAAAATCACCGAAAAACCTCAAAAAATGTTTCAGGAAATCCATGATATAGTGTTGGATGATCGACAAGGAAAGACAAGAGAAACGGTTTTGCCACAGGCATTTCAGTTGAACGAGTTTAGCATGTATTTGATGAAAAGTTTATTATGAAAAAGCTTTGTGCTAAATAAGTGCCGAATCTGTTAAAAATCAGTAAAAAGTACATTTTCATGAGATTTTCTCAAACGGATTTTGTGTGCCGTTTATTTACTGATATGTACCCTGTAAACATTACTACAAACAAGAGATAAAAGAACAATCAAAAGAGTGAATGGAAGCTGGTTCGAATGCATCGAAGAAGTTCAAGATATTTTGGAATGCAAAAGGAAATTTTAATAAATAACCTTGAGAAAGGAGAAACAATCAATTTCCAGTTTTATATAAGCCTACTGGACATATTTAGAAACAAAATTCATAAAAACTACCAACTATGCAGGTGAAACAAATCATTTTTCTGCAAGGCAATGCACCCGCACTCAAAACCTTTTTGACCATGAAAAATAAATGAATTGAAGTACGAACTATTTGACCATCTATCCTATTCTCCTGATTTGGCCACATTAAACTTTCTTTTCTCAAACCTGAACAAAAAACCAATTGATACAGTATTTTTCAATTTTTGGTGACAGTCATTACAACCAACGTATCCAATTGCAAGAAAAGCCTTGGACTAAATGTGATGAGCTAAATGAAGGTCTAGTAGAAAAATTATGCAATTTTTTTTTGCAATAAATGTTTTATTTTTTTTATTTTCACAAATTTTCAAATCACCGTCGTATATATTTATCATAAAACGATTTTGACGAAAATATTACTATATTATTTAGTGGATATTTTTAATATTTATTCTTATTTAAACAAAGACGTGACCTAAATAATGAAACCAGTAAAACAAAATTTAGAAAAATTCATGGAGAATTAGGATAAAAAAATTTTTAATGTACTTATACCTTAAAAATTAATTTTTCATCTTAATTATAAAAAAATCTGCCCCATTTTAATGAAAAATTTTTAGACTGCTAGACAATTTTCGTTTTTATCAAAGTGTACTGGTATTTTTTAAAAATATATTTTAATATATTATATATATATATATATATATATATGAATAAAGAGTTTCACGTCAACATAAGAATAAATATAAAATTTTTGAAAATTTGACTTATTTATTTTATTTTTCAAAATCTTTTTCACGCCATTCTCAAAATTTAATCAAATTTTATATCTAAAAAATTAATGATTTTTGAGAAATTAGTTCAGTTTTTTTTCCTTTATTTATTTTTCAACATCAAAATTTAATAAAAGGAAAATACACATATACAACATTGCAATGGTGGAAAAATTATGTTTAATAAATTAAAGAATATTTCAATGATAAATTGTCTTTTAATAAGAGAATGATTGATGAATATTAATAAAAACAAAATAAATGTGTGGGCAAGGCAAAATCTTTTGAATAAAGGAGAAAAAATGGATTAAAAGAAAATTTAATAAAAAATAATTTCAAAAAACTATTGAAAATATATATTTAATAAAATATAATATTTTAATTGATTTTTTTGTCTTTTATTATTGTATTTCTATTTTTTATCGATAAACTATTAATTTTTATTTTAAGGTTAAGACTGGTCACTTTTTATTACTTTTAATTAAATTCAGATTATACTTTATTGTCAAAACTTTTTAATAGAAATTTTCTACAGTAAAATATTTGATAGGAGAAAATTTGAAAAATTATTTAAAATTTCTGATCAATTTAAATTAAATAATTCAATTATTTTGTACTTAGTTAAATCAAATTATCTGCAAAATGGTAATCATTATTTATTGTTGTGTAAAAATATTATTGAAAGTGAAATTAAAATTATGAAAATAGAGAATAAGATAAAACTCATATAAATATATAATTATAATAATAAAATAATAAAATAATAAAATAATAAAATAATAAAATAATAAAATAATAAAATAATAAAATAATAAAATAATATTAATATAAAATTGTATATTACACTTTTTCAAATTTCAAAACTGAAAACAGTTACCATTATTGGAAATCGATATCTCGAAATGCTTAACAACTTCTTTAGGCACAAAATGAATCATACAAATATGGATGATATGTGATTTCAAAAGACTGTATCACGAGCTTATGTGAACTTGGTTGCCAGATCATGTGACCTTATAACAAAAATCTTTGTTTGGGGATTATCATGAGTTTAGATACAAAAACCTTAAACCTTTGATAACGTACATGATGAAAATAAATATTACTGACAAATGAGCCGAAATATCCTCAAGAGTAAATTCTTTGACAAGGCAAGCGTAAGTATGATGTTCTGTTTGAAAAATAACTTAAACGTCTTTAATTGCACATATAGCAAAAACATTTTCAATTTTATCAAAATTAACGTTTAATTAATAGATTAAAACAACCTATTTTAATGATAAAGGAGTAGACATATCTTTGCCAAAGTCACGGAACGAGAGCAATAAAAGTGAAACGAGCTCGACGTAATAAATGACATAAATTGTTTTAACTTGTGCAAGTGTCACTAAGACAACCACGATATTAAATAAAATGACTTCTCTCAATGGCGATCGCTGGCAGCTGCATAAGGACGGAGTCAGTATTAAAATTGCAGTCTGGGACCAAAATAGGCAAAGTTGATCCTAAACTCAATTACGAGATCAAGCCAGCCTTTTCTTCAGCCAGTCTAATTTAATAACCCATATCAACTGTAGGAAATAAACTTTGGTCCTGATTTGTCAGTAAACGTTTTAATGATCTAATATAATATTAATTAACCAAGGAGTACATCTTGTATTCGAAATCGTTAACATTGTTACCCATTATTGTCAACATTAAGTTTTGGGTTCAGAATTTGGATTATGTCCTTCTCAAAGTATAAAGCTTTTTGGACTTATTTGTGGTTTATATTATCTGATTACAGTTCAATTGAAGTATTAATTAAAACAAACGTCTAAAGTAATTACTTAAAGTAATTTTTTATTAATATTATCATAATAATAATAATTATTATTATTATTATTATTCGTACATCATAGACAATTTATTATTCATATAAAATTTAAAATTAAGCAATAGAAATTATCTGGGAAAGGTCAAAGGTTTCATAATAATATTAAGGAAAAATAAATAGAAAATCATTAAGTCACCTAATTGCCAAAATGACTTTAAAACGTATAACTTATGGGTTAAGGAAAAATTACTTTACTTTCAGGTTAACGAAGGCTGACAGATTCTATGCCTAACAATATATTACTTGTAATGAGAAGGTTTATAACCATTGGTGAAGAGTATATATTAACTAATAATAATTATTATTATTATTATATAATAATCATCTCCAAAATTTCAGTTAATTTAAATAGTCTAAATATATTATATTATTTGTAATATTTTTAATCTTGTGCTCAGATTCAATTTATTTTTCAAGTATACACTTTTCGTGAATTGACAAAATTTATTTTCAAAACGGTACAGATAGCACAGAAAAGTTGGGATTAATTATTAGGTCTACAAATATAATTCCGCCGTTTTTATTTTTTAATATTAAAATTAAAATGAAATTATTTTTTGTATATTTGTTGTTGTTTAAATAATATTCTTTTTGAGCGCTAATTATAATAATATAATTATTTTTAAAATAGTTTGCACATCATTAATTATTTACTATTTTAGATGACAACATTTGTGCTGGAAAATAGCTATTTGCGGGAAGCTTTATTATTTTTAATTTAAAGAAAAATGCTGCCGAAGCACATAAATTATTAGTACAGGCTTATGGCAACAATTCTTTAACTGAAAGAACATGTCGGGAATGGTTTCAAAAATTCAAAACGGGCAATTTTAACCTTAATGACAATGCCCACGGAAATCCACCAAAGAATTTTGAAGACCCTGATTTGCAAGACTTGTTGGACGAAGACGACTGTCAAACTCAGGTACAATTAGCTGCTTCATTGAATGTTTCCCAACAAACAATCTCCAATCGTTTACGTGGTTCAGGAAAGATTCTAAAGGCGGGAAAGTGGGTGCCTCATGCATTAACAGAAAATTGCCAAGAGCAGGGAAAACCACATGCGAAATTTTGATCAACATGATCAAAAGAAAATCTTTCCTTCATTGTATAATAACCGGCGATGAAAAATGGATATATTTCTTCAATTCCAGACGAAAAAGATCTTGGGTTGATCCAGGTCAGCTGACAAAGTCAACCCCGTAGCTTAACTATCATGGAAAAAAGTATTGTTATGCATATGGTGGGATCAAAAAGGTATCATGTACTATGAACTTCTGAAACCTGGTGAAACCGTGACTGCCAATCGCTATCAACACCAGTTAATGCAATTAAACGAAGAAATCGCTGCCAAAGGACCAGAATGGGCTGATAGACATGGGAAGATAATATTGTTTCATGACAACGCTCGGTCTCATGTCGCAAAAACCGTTGATGAGGTTAGAAAACAATTGAAATGGGATGTCTTACCCCACCCGCCATACTCTCCAGACATTGCTCCGTCGGATTATCATTTATTCCGTTCAATGGCACATGGTCTTTTTTGGCACACAGCTTTTTGACTTATGAGGATGTAAAAAAATAGCTAGATCATTAGATTGCCTGTAAATCAAATAATTTTTTCTATGATGGCATACATAAACTGCCAAAGCTTTGGGAAAACGTTGTCATGAGTGAAGGAAATTATTTTTAATTAAAATCTTTTATAAAATTGCTTTGATTGTTTTTGATTTATTTGATTTTAAAAATAAGTAAAAACGGCGGAGTCATATTTGTAGACCTAATATAAGCATATTTTATAACTTTGAACGAAAGACATGTAATCATTATTAATAAAGGAACGGTAACCACAGATTAATTTCAAATATGAGAACGTAAATATCAATGGATTGTGAATTTGTTGTTTAATTAATTAAAAATAATAATAGTAATTTTAACTAACCAGAATTTGATAAAATATTTTAATTAAAAATTATACCATGATTCAATTGATTAAAATTATTATTTATTTCATCTATATTTTTCGTACAATACATATTGAAATTATAAGACGTGTCTTAATTTTAAAAAACCTCAAAATTTTCAATCATTATTTTCCATTTTATTGATATCATGTTGATATATTGTTAGAAAATGATTGACAGATTATAAATATAAAGAAGAAATAATCTTTTTATTGAATTAAATCGTATGGTGAAATATACTACTTAATATGTAATCCAAAGTAGTATATATTTTAAATTTTTTAAAAAATAATTTTAAATCAATTAGATTTAACACAATGATTTCAAACAAGAATTGGACATTTTACAGAGGAAAAAAATTAATTTATTTAGTAAATTTAATCATAAATAAATAAAATATTTTGTGAATTATAAAATATTATTTATTACATAATTCATAAATATTTCATAATATTTATACATT
>JBBMKC010242192.1:0-10822 GCA_037834085.1 Bipalium vagum
TCCGAGACGTTTACGAGCCTGCATCAAATCTAAAGGAGGAATATTCGAAAATGAATTTGAATAACTAAATTTGTAGCGTTTTTAATATAATTATAATAAAACCTTTTTGTTTTTGATGAATTTTCGTCTTTAAATAATCGTTTACAAAGTCCATGGACTTTATTCGCACCATGTATTGTTTTCATTTACAAAAATACAACATAAAAGTAATAAATTAAGTCTATTATTTTCCAATGTTACTATTGGGAGGAAAGTATTGATTATCAGGTATATTTGATGTTTATAAATTATTGAACAATATTCAATTTTTAACCAGAGGCTACTTTTAGAAATATTCATAGAAAAATTGGACTAGATTTAATGACTGGAAAAATTTTATACAATAAGGTTATAGGCGGCAGGGATCAATGAAATAGAAAGATAACAAAATGATGAATTATTAATAACTTTTGAATTTCTCAGTTTTGAGAAGTAATATCAAATTAGTAGGAATAATAATTCATTGGATTAAGAATTGATAATTATAATTATTAGAAATGAATATTTGGTCTTCTTGATAGTCAAAAGAGAAATAAAATGATTATAATTATTTTGTGAAAGTAACTATTTATAGATTTATTAAATATACAATGAAAAGAACTTTATAAGTCCCAAAAAGTTAATGTAATATAATGTATTGTAAAATAAATTAAAAATTAGTCTGGAGATGTAGCTCAGCGGTGAAAACAGTCCATGTGCATGTGAAAGCGGTGGCGTTTTGATTCGTGAACACCGGTTGAGCGCGCTTGCTTATGCAGATGATGTTATTCTTAAGGCTACAATTCATCCACACATGAAAGAGCTCCTGGATCGCGCAGTTCAAGTTTTATCTTGGCTCCATTTGAGATTTCGGCCGTCAAAGTGTGCTTTTGTTCGTGTTCCACAAGTTCAAAATATCCTTTGAAAATTGGTGATTCGTCAAGTTCTACATTGACTATTGATGAGACATATCAATATTTGGGTGTTGACTTTGTGAAAATCTTTATTTATCAACTCGAACGTTATTTGCTGACAAGATCGAACAGTTAAGAATTATTTCCGAAAGCATTCTTTATTCATTTGCAAATGAATTTCGCTTTTCGGAATAATTACATATCGTTCAATAAGATGACTCAAGAAGTCAATGTCATTGAACCAAATATTCGACATATATATCAGCAAATAATTCTGTTGCTTCTAATTTTATGATTTCCTCCTTTTTCCTGACGGTTTACGTTTTATGTCTTTCAAAAATTATGTATAGTCGTCCTACTTCATAGATCATTTGTTCCATGTTTTTCATTTTTTATCTCTCTTTCATATAGTATTCAACTTTTTCTGATCTTGTGCGGATCAATTGCGTGTGAATTTTTTTAATTTTATTTACCTCAATAAAATTTTTATTTACCTGAAATAAAAATTTATTCTAAACGGCATGCGATTAAAACAGTATTGATCTGTTTTTATTGAAAAGGCCGTCTTTTCTTTTGACTCCACATCCAATTCTACTTGGTAATAGGCATTTTCTAAATCAATTGAACTAAAATATTTCAAAAGTAATTATTATTATTGTTATACTTATTATTATTTATGTTTCATTCATACTTGAGAATTTTATTGAAATTGCACAAGGATTTTTAAATTAAGTAATATTTCCAATAATCAATACTTAATAGACACTAGAATTCATTTTTTCCTTTTCTTTGTATTTTCTTTTTCTTTTTTTTCATAGTTTATACAGAGGTTATGCTGATAAATTGTTCAGGACCTTCTCAAAGCTTACTAAGTAACTGTAAAATTATCATCTTTCCACTTTAAACAAATTTTAGAGGTTTTTATTAATTAATCTGCAATCATTGGATCAGCTTGAAATAACACACTTAAAATAATTATAAATCAGAACCTCGGTATGTAGCATTTCATGTGGTAGCGCTTCAAAGTTCGATGAACAGAATCTTGTGATATTCCTAGCTCAAGGCTTGGTTGTCTCACAGATGTTTGTGGGCTTCGATTTAAGCAATTCCAGTATTCTTTCTTCCTTAGTGTCGATATTCTTCGTTTTCCAGAAATGTTCTTGTTGTCATTATTAATATTCCATTTTTTTCGAATTATCCTTTATTTGACTGATTATCAGTCTTGTTGAAGGATCTATCTGAAATTCTTTTTTGAACAATCTGTACCTCTTTTATGTTTTTAAACTTGAAGTAATTTTTGACAATAATTTTTCGCTGTTCAAAGTTCAATCTACTTTACATGATTTTATCTTTAAGAATAAATTTATAGGTTTTAAAAAGCGGTAATTTCTTACCAGTTATTGGAGAATTTAAACAAACTATAAAACAATTAATAAGGACTTATAGTTACTTAACGATTTATATTTAAAGTATGTCTACATTTTTTGAGACGCCCTGTAACGTATTTAAAAAGGTCTTAAAATCAAATATTGATTTTCTTTGTGTACATTGAAATATTGTGTTGTTATTACTTATTGACGATCGACCAACATTTTAGATTTTACATTGTGCAAGTTTATTTAGTCATACATCTTTAAACCCTAACTTCATTCTTTGTTTCGAAGTTCCGAACATACACTCCATAAATCCTTCTGATCACAGTAGTCTTGTTAAGTTTAAATAATAATTTAACAATTTAATTAATTAACAATTTTTTTAATAAACAATGTCAGAATTTAAATTAATAATAAATAAAAACAAATTTAGATTCCTTATCACGTCACTCTGATTTAGTAACAGATATGTAATATGTAAGATCATAGATCATGGATCATGGAATCAAATGACATAAATCAGAAAAATAATTAATAATTTACCCTAGTACTGAAAAACAAGATTATCCATTAAAGATTTTTTATCATATGTAAAATTTTACTGAGAATAAATGATGTTATGAAAAATATTATGATATTATCAAAGAGTTAATTAAATTGAAAAAATAAATAATATATTTCAGTTGAGCAAATATTGCTGGTTCTAAACTTGATTTTAACAAGTATCACAAATTCATCATATAGAGTCGTGCTTGGGTTGTCCCTAAAGTTCTTTCTGTTTTTACTATTAAATAAAAAGACAACATTTGAACACTCAGAAAAAATTTATTTTAAAAATATTTTCCTTTATTATCGACAATTTGCTGCCATCTTTTAAGCAATAACATGATTCTATTTTCATAAAACTTTTGGTCTTTTTGATCGAAAATCAATTTCAGATACGATATGAAATTTTCCTAAAAGGTTAAGTTTTTCCAGTAAAATCGTTTCGTAGGGAACGAAAGAAATAATAGTCTGACGGTGCCATGACACGATGTGATAGCAAATCATATCCAAGTTCCACCAATTCTTGTCGACTTTCAAAGTAGTGTGAGATTTTGCGTTATCATGATGGAACATAACACTATAGAATCTTTTAATTTTTCCAGTTGCTGACAATAAACATCGAAGTTGATGGTACTGTTATTCGGTAGGAGCTCAATATATAAAATTCCTTTATAATACCACCAGACTGATAAAATAACTTTTTTCTGGAGGGTTACAGCTGTTGCTTGAAGAGGCTCACCTATCTGGCGCTGAATGTTTCTGTAAAAATATAAAATGATAAAAACATCAACCATATTTGTTCATTCTTTTTTCAGTTGGAGTTATTTTGTTGAGTTGGAGATAGTCAGCAGAACTACCCTAACTCGGAAAACACCTAACCCAACAGTACCAAGGTGGATAAAAATACTGGTTATCACAACAATTTCTTAAAATTTAAAAAAATCCTTTGTGAAATGGATATTAAAATAAATATTCTGTCTTTGTTTTAATTATTATAGTTAAAAATGATTGGCACACTACCTATTAATTCGCATTAGGAGTGAGTTACAACTCATTATATTTTTTTATAAAATCTTTCAAAATCCAACACATTTTTTCTGAAATGAAAGTTATTGAAAAATGGCAGTTCAACTGAATAAAACCTGTATCAGTCCTGTTTACAAGCAAATTATAAGTATCGAAATGTCAATATTTATCTTTGAATATTCAGAGTTCGAAAAAGACAGAATGATAAACAAAAGTTATCACCGATATCTTAAATTTTATTCTTTGGTTGTAATTTCCAAATTGAGAAAAACTTATGGTCTTATTTTATCATCACTTAACTACTAATATATTTTATATTTATTTAATAAATAACTGAATAATTTAGTACTACATACAAATAAATACATACAAAATTTTTTTTGGACTTTTTTTATATTTTTTAGTTTGAAATAAATGTATACAAAAGGTTTTAAAATAAAATAATATAATTTTTTGCGGTTGATTTTCTCTTGAATAATCTCCGATTTAGGATAATGACAAATATGATTTGACGTCTCATTTATTAACACCTAAAAACTACAAATAACCTTAAGATTTTGAAAAATATTAGAAAGTATTTTTAAAAAAAATTTTAAAATATGACAAATTTAGTTATTTTGATCAGCAAAAATTTGAAAGATTTCCCAAAGAAATATTCAGTTACGAAGTTCAAAAGGATGTTCTGATTCTTGAAGAACAAGAGGTATTATTATTCTACATAGTTTTATAATATTAACGATATTTGAAATTTTAAAAATAATTTATATAAATTATCGATTATCACAATAAATTTCTAATTTTACAAATCTATAATCAATAATTTATTTTACTCTTGAAACAAAATGGTGTGTCAAAAATGAAAATCTTGATTTCGCAATATTTTTTTATATTTTAGAAATATAAAATTGAAAATGATGACATGTTTCGTGGAAGAATATGAATTTTAAATGGCAGCCAAACCTTTTCAATTTTGAAATGTGTTGGCGAGGGTCTTTAAAAATATTGAGAACTTTCTGAAGACTGGTGATCACTTAGGCTAATTTTTGCATGCATGACCCAGAACACATTTCTCCAGTGTATTCTTCTGAGTCGTTTTCAGGATCAGTTTTTGATCAATAGACGATTAATATTGTTTTCTTTTGAAACAATTTCTGCTTTGGAAAGGGTTTCAGTGCTTCGTTTAGGTTCATCAATACGTGTCCGTTGTCATTTTGGTGAAGTATCTCTTTTCCATCACAAAAATGAGTCACTTCTATTATGAATAGGCTGTCAGATGTCTTTATATTCATTTTTTGAAGGTTCCTAAATGTTGTGAGTGAATTGGCTTCGGTCTACGCCTTTAATTTTTCGTTGTCAAGGCCCATGATCGGTTGCTATGGACTTCATCTTCAAGGTTCCCGTTTCCACGTATAAACCGTGTAAACCATGGTTCAGTTATAGGTTTCTTAACGATATTCATATCAAATGCCTTGACGTATCTCTGATGATTTCAGACCCATTTTTATATTCATAATTATAAATTTTCCAGAGTTTGCTGCTTTTGATCATTGAGTAATTCCCATATACAATATACAGATTAACTATTTTACAAAATTTTTTTATTAAATTACAGAGGCAAATCCATTGCCTATATTGAAATACAATAGGTCATAAAATAATGACACATTTAGACAAATGTTAAACGTCAAATTTCAAATTTGTGGAAAACGAAATTTCTTATTTATCAATTAATACCTTCTTAAATAAATTATGACATGGAGATAATCACAAGCTTAAATTATCGCTAGTAATGAAATATTCCAAACAACTCTGCAAAATTATAAAATTTTGAATGTCAAAAAATTAATACTAATCACGATTATAATATATAACAAAGTAAAAGAAACAAAAAATAACTCGGCAAAAAATCTGAATATATAATATTTCAGATTCTTTAAGATTTATTTCTGTGTTCATTATGTAAATACAAAGAGGAATTGCAATGAACGAAATACTCTTTATGCAATAAGTATTTGATAAATACCATTTTAAATAACTTAAGAAATTACTCATTTATTTATTAAATATTATTTTGCTCCAAATAAGAGTAAATAAGAAATTAATGAAAGCCAAGAGAAATATATTTAAGTGATCCAGGATTTATTATTTTATATTACGAAATCTTCCGAATTAGTATTACAAAAATGACTTTTGAAATTCAAAATTAGAAGACAGCGAGTGTAACATTATTTTTTTCTACAAATAACACTCAGTATTATGTTTATGTAAAAGTATGAAAATATATTCCAATATTAACAATCAACATTGGATGTTTAAAATGTTTAAATTACGATAGGTCCGGAATTTAATAACTAAAGTTATAAATATACCAATAATATAATGAAACGAAAATTTTTATTTCTACTCGATAAATTTTAAAATATTTAGTACTATAAAAAAATTAATTAATTAATATAAATAAATATAATTAATTAATATAAATTTAATTAATTTTTAAAATATATTTTTAACATTTAAAACTCTTTCTTTAAATTCAAATACAGATTAAATAAAATTAATATTTTAAAAGTTTAAACAAACATTTCTCAATTTTCTAATTAGTTTTAATATAATGTTTGAAATAATAAAATTTGTGAAAATATTAATGAATCCAATTAAAGAATAATTATATATTAATTTGATAAATATTTCAATATAATTTTATATAATTTAAATTTAAGGAATGATAGTAATTTTACACTTCATGAAACATGTTTGAAAATATTATACTTTTTGTTAATTTTTGAACTTAAACTTTATAGGGTTCAGTGAATTTCAAATTTGGGATTTTATATTGTGAGAAGGGTCAGACAAGTGATGAAGAAATGTACAACAATAGTAAGAATTCCGTTAAAATTGTAAATTAAGATATTTATCATAAAATGGGCAATTTCAGGCAATGGTTCTGAGGACTTTCAAAACTTTCTTAATTTGCTGGGTGAAAAGGTAACTCTTTTAAATTGGGACAGATTTAGAGGAGGATTAGATGTAAAAAGTAATTCAAATTTTTTTGAACTTAAAATGCTGTTTGTTATTATTCTAATGACCTCATAATACAGCAAAATTGCTATGAAAATAACATTAAAAATTTACAAAAAATTAATATTTATTTTACAGATAACACAACTGGTAGACATTCTTATTATACTATCTATGAGGGTCATGAAATTATGTTTCACATTTCAACGATGTTACCAATGTCTTCCGATAACAGGCAACAGGTTTTTATCATTTTAATTAATTATAAGCTTGTCTATGCAGTTTTATTATTAAAGTTTACGAATATTAAAGTTTACCTTATTGCGGATTTATTCTATAGTAAAAAAAGTAGAGATTGAAAGGTGAGCATAATATTTAAAATTAACAGAAAAAGATTAATAAATCATATAAAAATAATAAATTAATGTATGAGTTTAAAATGATACCATGAGACTTGCAAGGGAGTTGTACCAAGAACAATTAATTTTTCTGAGTCAGACATTGAAAGAAAAAGACCAGAATATGAGAAAAGGCAGCATTATGTCCCGCATCAACAAACGAGTCCACATAACGTTGCTTCAATGGAAAGTGATACCCCGTAAAGCTTTTTTACCCTTCTGACTGCAATCTGTTTCGGTCGATGGTACATTCACTTTCCGAGAAGCACTTCCAATCCTTCAAGGAAGCTGAAAATCGGATCACTGATTGGACAGCCACCAAAGATACTGATTTCCTTTATTGAGGAAATCACCGGGTTCCTGATAAATGGAAAAAAGTTATTTCTAAAGATGTAAAATATTCTGAATAAATTACTTTTGCGTTTTATATTTACCTGATATTAGAATATATATATATATATATATATATATATATATATATATATATTCTTAAATAAAGAAATAATATTGTAAAACCGGCTCACTTTCAATGCATAAACCTAATATTTACACAATATACCAACGATGTGCAAATGCAGCTCTTCATTGAGTATAGTGAGGAACCATTTCATTTTAGAACTCTTTCAGTGACACTTCCCAAATTAACTAAGTAAAATAGATGCTGTTAATTTGAGAAAATACTGAATTTATTTTGAGTATACAACATTTTTCTCAACATTAAACGTAACTCGTTTAAGTATTTTTTAATGCAATTTGTAACTACTTGCATTTTAGCAATAGTTTTCCAAATACCTGTCATTTTTTCAATCTGGTAAAAATATTTCTTCTAAGATAAACAAGTTAAAGTTTTAATGACTTAAACTAATTTTATTATTTCAATATACAATTTTTTTTACCATGACTCCCGAAAAAATTTTTAAAACAAAAAATACAAACAAGAATATAGAACCTTTCAGGAAGATTTGGTAAAAATTTTATTTTTATTGACAGTTTTTTATAAGCATTTTTGTTTCTCACAGTTTTTTTCCTGTTTATGTACTTTACATATCATACTAAAAGAATATAGAAATTAATTTGTGTACTTAAATAGTATTTCGTGGCTTTTAAAATATGAAAAACCAGAAAGTGGCTTTCATTGACTTTATATATGTCCATATATAATATAGTGATAGCCGGGTTATTCAAAATTAACTAATAAGTAAATCGAATTTTTAATAGAACGATATTTGTTTATCTAAAGCAATAAAGTGGGGTTTTAAATAAATGAAAACCTTGTCCACAGAAGATCGCGTATTTCTTGTAAAGCAGTTGTACTACAATAATAAGTGAATATATTAAACAAAGTATTTAAGAATGGGACAGTTCATGATCTATCGAGAAGTGGGAGAAAATAAGATACTGCAATGAGAGATTTGGTAAAAGCAGTTGCAGAACAAACTTTGACCTTAACGTCTACATTAGCAAGATATCTGGTGTGTCGCAAACAAGCTGTTTGGAAATTATTACTGCATGAATTAAACCTCTATCCTAATAAATTACAAGTTAGTGAAGTGTTATCTAAAACTAATCAGTTACTTTCCAAATTTGAGGATGAATAGATGTTTCTGAACTATATGTTAGAATGATGACTCAAAATTTCCTATTCACGAGTTACACCAAACTGACAACAAATATTCATTGTTGAACTGAAGGCAACTTTTTGTACGAATAATTTAGATGCCTCTGTTTCCCACATCAAAAACGGTATTTGTCGCATTCAGTAATCGCTGTTATTGAATCATTTTTCTTTAAAGAAACGGAAATCCTGTAGTAAAAAATAGTGATAGATATCGACAAGTGTTTGATGATCAACTCATTTCACATATAAAGTTTGTTAGTGTTTGTTATTAAAGCGATCTTACAATAGTATGGATCTCCTCACACTGATATTATCACAAAAATCTTGCTTACCTCCAACCTAGGTACTAACCGAATCATCATTATTTGGCCTGTGATTTCTGGTTGTGTAATTCTGTGAAGGGGGACGTGTATGCTTATCTTTTACCTAATGCTCTGTGTGAAATGTAACAGAAAAATAGAGCTGCATTTGAAAATATTCAATATAAAAATCTACCTTCTGTGATTAGAGTGTTTTAAAGAGAATAATTGTTCCCGTTCATGTTAACAAAATACATTTATGAATATATTGTTAAATCATGATCCTAAAGATTATTTTTGTCAATAAATTTACGTTTGACTTCTTTGCTATTTTTTATTTAAAAATAGAAAATAAGATGACAGGTTAATTTTGAACGACTCGGTATATGTGTAAGATAAACATTTATTTATTCAATTTGGTCTTAAAGTTTTTCATTTTAAATATTTGTATTTATAACAGATTGAAAGAAAGAGGCATATTGGTAATGATATTGTTAATATCATCTTCATTGATGATATAGGTGAAGATTCGTTTGAAAAATATTGGACTCCATCAATGATGAAAACCCATTTTACACGTAATTTTATCTTAATATTATCATTGTCATTGTGATTAATTAACAAAAAATGTGATAATTTTTTTATTTTATATTTTTAGTAATAATGCGTAAAAATTATAATTATTTGGTGTATACAACCCGTGCAAAAGTTTGAGATTTGAAAGAATTTTCTTAAAAACATAATTAATTTTAGTAAACAAATTCATTTTATAGAAGATTTTTATTGATATTATTGTAACATGGTTTTAAAAATTTTGATAAAAATAGTACTCATAAAATACGAAAAATTTGAAATATTTCTTTCAATAATATATCCTCTTTTTACGATCTCTGAGCACACACGTGGTATCTTGTTCAACAGCTTATTCAATGTGATCGACTCGATATTTTCCGGGCTAATTTGGAATTTCAATCTGATTTTTCTATTATGTTCCTTTCATAATTTCTTAATTTTGTTAGGATCAGGAAATTCAGCTAACTTTATCATAGCTTTTAAAGCTTTCAATTTTTTATTCAAATAGGTTTTACAAAACTTTGACGTGTGTTTCGGATTAAATTTTGATTATTTAATTCTTGTAAACTTGTAATCTTGTGAATAAACTAAAATGCCTGTATATTGTTCACTTAATAAAATCCCAATGATTTTGACCAGTTTCCAACTTTATTGCTTCCAAAACTACATTATACGATTACTATTCATGCTTCACTATTGGGACCACACACCATCATTTGCTCTTCTGTTTTAAAAAGTACATATATTTTCCTTTTTCATCCGAAAATTTCAAATTTCGAGTCTATAGACTATAGAATTTTTTTCCATTATTTCAATGACCAGTTGGTGTTCACATGGATATATAAGTCTCCTCTTATTTTCTTTTCTTAACACGCATAAATACATCAGAATTCCTTAATCAGCGTTTAACAGTATTGACACTTACTATAATCGCATTGCTATTTAGATACGACATATACAATAATACAGGGTGCGCCACTTAAATCGGGAAGATAATAATTGTTACAAATCTTACATTTTAAATTAGAAAAGTAATTTT
>JBBMKC010242203.1:0-10819 GCA_037834085.1 Bipalium vagum
GAATATCTTTTTTAAAAATTAATAAAAGAGACACTTTATTTAAATTAATTAATTTACGGAAATTTGTTTAAGTATTTCATTTTTATTGGATTAATAAAATTTTTGAAACTATGAGTGACTTTATTGAAATAGCTGCTATGTGGTTTTATTGTTTCATACGCATATAATTTTGATTTAATTAAAAAACATTCTTTATAGACATCATTAGCTTTTTCATTTAAAAATTTAAACAACTCATCACGGAGATAATGCTTAATTTTATTTTCAATCTCTTTTATTGTTTCATTTTTATCTAAAATAAATTCAACAAACAATGAATCAGTATCACCAAAATAATTTTTATATTTTCAGAAAATTCTTTCCTTAAACAATTATAGACAAAATCATACATAATTAATTTTATTAAATTTTTTAACAGCTTTTTTCATGTGACATGCAACTATATTTTCTGTAAACATTTTAGATTTTTCAAAGGTTATTTTAGATTTGTTTAATTGAAATTTTTATTACTTGAAACTATTTCAACTTTTTGCATATTTCTCACATTTCTATGTTTTACGATAAAAAGCATTATTTAAAAGTTTAAAAAAGAAATCACCAAAAGCATTATTATTTCTTTTAGACTCATTTCTTTTTTCAATATTAAATTCTATATAACCTTTTAACCAAGTCGATTTTTAAATTTCTCATTAAATATGTTACTTGTTTTATTTATAATTTGATAATTAGTTAATGAGTCATTTATTGTAATCTTCTCTGGACATAGGGGAAAGTATTTAGTTTTCTCATGTAACTCTGTAGGATATTCTAAATCAACTACATATAAAAAAAACTTCATCAGATGATGTTCATTCATAATTTTCATTTTTATCTTCACATATTTCACCTGTGGGTAAAGTTATTGTGTACAGGTAGAATATAATGAAAATACATCATAATATTTTAGATAGTTCTCATTCTTCTGAATAGTTTCACTATGTAACAAGTTAAAATCATTTAAAAATTTATTCCATTCATATGGTAATGGTTCATAATAAATATTGAATTTAAGATTTACTTTTTTATTATACAATTTTACTCGTCTATTACCATGTTTTAATGAAATACCTTTTCTTGTTCCTTTTTCTATTAATAACAAGTGATTAAATGAACTTTGTTTAAAATGTTTAATTTAAATTTAGTATATTTAAATCCTGCATTTTAACTTAATCCCGCAGCAGAATAACAATAAAAGGGATCTATTTCATAATACTGTAAAGATGTTTCTTTAAAGTTATCTGATAAAGAAATCTGATAAAATGAATACACCAAATTCTAAGTAAAATAACATATATTCTTTAAATGTATTAAAATATTTATATTCATCTAAAAAGTATTCGAATTCATCTTGTAAAATAAATTTTTGTTTAATGATTGAATAGAAGTTATTATTTTAAAATTCAGCTTTGTAGACATTAATTCATCAACTTCATTGAAATCATCACCTTTTATATAATCATAAGGAAAAATTACTTTTTTCGGTTTCAAACCACCCTTACCATTGAACTAGTTTCCATAGTAGACATGATCTGATATTATTTTCCAGCAGTCCTCAACAATATTTAGATCTGTGCTTTTTGCCAGCCATTCCAATACTGATATACTTAATTTCTTCATGAATTCCAGCACATTTCTACTTTTGCTAAACGAAGAATTATCCTCCTGGAACCTCTAATTTTCTCAATATTTTAATTTTATTATTAGCAGAGCACCTTCTGACAAAGCTTAATGTATCCATCTGAATTCATGTCTCCTTTCAGGACCTTGTAAGACAGCAAATTTTATATATAAAATAATAATTAAAGTAAAAGTTTTAGAATTAAATAATTATAAAACAATTTTTCATTTTCATTTTGAACATTGAAAGATTATGCAATTGAATTATTTACAAATTTTAAAAAACGCATTATATAATAAATGTAATTTAACAATTATAAACAACTCAGTATTAATTATTCTTTTAGATGAATTATAAAGCTGATATGAACATGTATGTAAATTAAAATAGCTCAAATCATAAAATTTTTATGTAATTCGTAATGTGCACTTATTTGCATTTTCATTTAGTTAGAGAGAATATACAATTGGAGATAATTTTAATAATATTAATGAAACATTTAATTTTAATAAAGTTCCAACATATGAATAAATTTAAAGCAAAAGAATATAATGAAGAATATAATAATAATTTTTTTTAATAATAATAATATTTTATAATATATTTTAATAAATTTAATAAATGAAAAAATATATGTTATATTACATGAAATTAAATGTCTTAGTATTAGCTGATTTCATAGAAATTTTAAGAGATATATTTAATATTTTATTTTAAAGATTCTTAGTTTTATTCCGTACCTAATTTATCATGAAATGGTAGATTAAAATATTCTCAACTGAAATTAAAATATTCTAAAAATAAAATCTATAATCAACTATTAATGATTGAAAGAGGTACAAGAGGAGGAGTATCATCAGTATTAGAAAATAAATCATTTAAATTATATAATAAAATAGCTAATGAAAAATTTGATTATTATTATAAATCATAAAAATTTGAATGGGATAAAAAATAGATTAATTAAAAAATAAAAAAGATTGGTTTAAAGAAATTCTTCGATTTATTAAAATTTTTTTTTGAGAAAGATATTAAAGATATTAAAAATATTATGGTGCAAATGCATTATATTCATTATGTATGACCCGCTGGAGAAATTAAAAAATCTAGTAATTTAAATTATGAAAAAACCAATTGGTTTTTTTAATGAAGTTGATTTAGAATATTCAAAAGAATTACATAATTCAACGAATTATTTTCAATTTTGTCTTCAGTTAAATTTTTTTGAAATATTAAAAATAGATGATACTTTATCATCAAATTTTATTTTATTCTAAACTCTTCCAAACGGGCGAAACCGTTAATGGTGATCTCTAGAAGGACAAGTTACAGTGAATGAATGAACAAATAAGTATAAAACGTTCATGCACAGATAAAACCCAGCATTCAGTAAATTTGATTCATGATAAAAATTCATGTTATATTGTAGGATCAGTCAACGAAAAGTTACTGACACTTGGTTGGAAAGTTTTGCAACCACCGATGTATAGTCCCAGTATCAGTCGAACCGACTATCGCACAATTCCTTGACTGATGTTAGCTTCCGAACGCTTAAAGAAATCAGAAAATTGGTTGATGATTTCAGAAAATCAAAGAAATGAAAACGTTTTTTTACCTGAATTCATTCTTTGCCTGAAATAGACATCAACGGTGAATATTTTGAAGAAAAATTGTATACTATTTTTTTATAATAAATGTTGAAACTTTTCATAAAATCGCTCTAAAACTTATTTGAACATTTATTAATACAAAATACAATTTGAATTTCAGGTATTTTTTCATTTTTTCATTTCTCAAGAGCTAGTAAATAAGCTGGTGATGTACGCATTTCCTTCAACTTAAAACTCTACTACTTCACTAATATTTTCCCTAATGTAAAAATTTGACAAAAAGTTTAAAGGAAAATTTTCTGTAAATGAAAACCAAATTTTAAAAAAAAATATAATGATAATAATTTTATTATTTTCTACAAACAGGGTAATATTAAACTAAATTAAACATTCAGATATTTTAATTTTTCATGATTACTTTTATAGGCAAAATTATTATTCCTTCATGATTTTTCTTGATTTTTTCACAATATTTAAAAAAATCAATAATTTAATTTTTTCCATTAAAATATTAGTTTTATTAATTTTTTATGTTTTATTTTTAGGTATTTTTAAAATATTATTTATTTTACACCCAGAATTTAATTTTGATATTGAAAAATTATTTTCTTAATCTTTGTCTTCTCAACTAAATTTTGAAAAAACCATAGAAGAGAAGACTGTCCATTATTTTAGACAAAAAGGAAATTAACTAAAAAATGATATATTATCAATTTTGCATTTCAAATATAAATATTTTTATTGAAAATAATATTTTTATAAATTTTTTGTAAAAGTAAATATTGATTATAATATCCAAAGTTAATTTTCAAACAAAATAATCTGAATTTTAAAAAAATAATTCAGAGGTTCTAAGAAAATTTGAGTTAAATAAAATATTCAAATCTTTTAAAATTTATTTATAATTTTCATAATAATTTTCTTTCTATTAATTTATTATTAGATTTTATTTATCATTTTATATTATTTTCATTATTTGGTAATTTTCTTTATTATCCTTTATATATTTATTAATATTTTTTATTAATAAAAACTAAAAAGTATTTTTCATTATCATTTTCTTAGAAAGTACAATAAAATAAATGGAATTTTTTATCTAGGTTTTTAAAGAAAATTTTTGTTATTATAAATCGTTATATTCAATAATCTACAATAGCCAAATTAGAGGTTTTCCTATAATTTATTAAAATCTTAAAAATTTCCAAAATTAAAATGAATTCCAATATATATAATTAATTTAATTTTTAATTTAAAAAATATTTTTTTTACAATTTAGACTATTTAATTTCATAAAGGTTAAACAAATCTTGATTTAATTTAAATAAATTAATCTTTTGTCTCCAAACTTATATTTTTTTACTATCCTTAGATATCGGATATATTAATATTTTTTCAATAATTAAAAAATTA
Source organism: Bipalium vagum (assembly GCA_037834085.1). Lineage (NCBI taxonomy): Eukaryota > Metazoa > Platyhelminthes > Tricladida > Geoplanidae > Bipalium > Bipalium vagum. The sequence goes on from JBBMKC010242203.1 coordinate 4,678, forward strand.
AGAAATTATAATAAAATTGATTTATTATTTTTCTAATTTTATCTATTTAAAATTAATTCCAGGAATCTTTTTCAAATAATCGATAAATAGTTATTTTTTAAATAAAACGTTGGAACTACTACCTTTCAATTTGTCAAGTGTAATGATGGCTATCAGCAATGTATTCTTGGGTCATAGATCTTATGAAACTAATAATTTTCATGTATCATGCAACTATTTCAATTTTCAATTAATGAGATAATTCTTTTCCATAATAATTTAATTAAACTATCTGACAATAATTATTAATTTATAATAAAAATAATAAAACCGAAAAATAATTTTTAAGATGATATTATACAGCTAATATTTAATTTAAGGCGTTATAAATAAATATTCACATGGAAAAACTTTGATTGGATAAAATTCACTTATCAATTAATGTATCTGTGATGAATTTCTTTTCACAGAATTTGGTCGAAATATTTTAAAGTAAGATTTTTTATTTAAATTAATTTATTTAATAAAAGCTAAATGAGTTATAAGTGATAAATTTTTAATGAATTACTTATTTTTACTATCACAAATATGAAAATATGAAATATTTTTAATGGAAAAATTTCCATCTATATTAAGTGAATTAAAATAAGTATTACGTATAATTTATTAAAATTAATTATTTAAGTGAAAAACTATTCACACATTTACATAATTAATGTCTACGGTTTATTAATTTACTTTTGCATAATTATTCCTGTGTTTTAAAAATTTAATTATAAATGTGAAATGTTTTATTATTAAAATTATAATTTTATTATTGTTAATTTTAAAATTGGAAATTCAATATTGAATTTGAACATGTATAAAAATAGTGGACACAAAATGGAAAATAAATATTGACTTAATTGTCTTAAATCTAAAATCCAACTATGTTAGTAAAATAAAACAATTTAATTTAATTTAATAGCAACATCGTAAATAAAAGATGATACTTTTCTTTAATGTTACATAAAAAAAGAACGGATCAAGATATTAAGTAAAGGTACAAAGATTTGAAATTGTCCTAAATTTCTTTATTTATAAAAATTGCCTTGTATATATTTCAAGTCCAATTAAAAAATATATATATTCTTTGTTTAAGTTATCCATATCTTATCGTATACAGCTAGGTTCAGAACTGCCCAACATCTTCAATTGGCTGCGCTTCAGAGACATTTGCCGCATTAATAGCCTTTTAACAAAGTTCACGTTCTCATATCTTAAGTACCTCAGTACCTTTTTTTTCATAGTGTGATAAAATTAGATCAGACCAAAATACGTAATTATGGTACTTCATGATGAATAGCATCAAACGACGCTTAATAAATTCATTGAGGTACACCTCTTTGTTAATTGCATGCTTTGCCGGAACAAAAATGGTTTGAAAACACCTTAGTATGAAAAAGCTATTGATACCAATACCTTTTCTTAATATTTTGACATTAAATGATGATTAATATCATCCGGAGTGGTTGTCATTTTATTTGAGAAATGGTGGCTATTTAATAAATTGTTTCATTTTCAATGAGAATGGAGAATCAATATAAGAAATATGTTCATCTCTTTATAAGTATTAATTATTACTTATGGGAATTATTTCCCATATTTTTGTTATAGATTAATTATTATTAAAAAATATCGTTTATTTGTCATTGAAAATAAAACTAAAAGTAATGACGTAATACATTTCTATAAGATATCAATAGTTAATATTTGTTTTAATTGATAAAACAGCTTATTTTAGAGAAAATCAAAATCATAGACCAAGAAAGCAGAATTTGCGGGAATCATTATTACTCTGCTACAATTTAAAGAAATCAGCAGTCGTAGCCTATAGATTAATGACAAAAACTTACGATGAATATGCCATGTCCGAACAAACATGCCGACAATGGTTTAAGATAGGTGACTTAAGTATCGATGACAAAAAACGTTCAAAACTAACAAAGAAGTTCAAAAATGATGATTTTCAAGAAATTATCAAAGAAGACCATTGCCAAACGCTTAAAAATAGTAGACATTAAATGTTGACAGGTCAACTGCTGGTAAACGGATGCAAGCATTGAGTGTGATCCAAAAGTATGGAAAATGGATACCATATGATTTGACCGAAAGGCAGCAAGAAAAACTAAAAACTGGTTGCAAAATGTTAATTACAAGACACTCATTTTTGCATCGAGTTATAACAAGTTTTAAAAAAGGGAAGGGTAAAAGAATTTCAAGCACAGAAAATCATGGACAATGCTTCGAGAACCATCAACATCGGCAGTACAAAAATGAAGGAACATAAGTAAAGTGATGTATCTGGTAGGACCAAGCGGGAGTATTGTACCACGAGCTTCTCAAATCACCCGAAGTTGTAACTGGTGATCGATATCAAAAATTACTCGATTTCAGTCAAGCGATAAATACCAAGAGTACACCAAATGGCCTAAGACATAATCAGATAATTTTGCAACACAATAACGCCAGACCACATCTTGCAAAACAAGTTAAAAAAACATTGAAAAGGCTGGGCTTGGAAGTTGATGGAAAGGGAATTAATTCCTTTACCTAGTATTATAGAAATCAGTAAAATCAGTACATGTATATTAGGTCTACAAGCTTGATTTTGCCGTTTTGACCTCATTTTAAAAAAGTCAGCATATAAAAAGTCAAAACAATGACATTACAATTTTTTCATGTGGAATAATTTCCATCATTCATAAAAATATCCTCCCAAAGTTTTGGCCGAATATGAATACGATCATGAAAATATTTTTTTAACCCACTCGTTCAGTCAAATTTGGGCCTTTTCATAATTTTTGAAACTCTGCTCTGACAGATTTTAACTAATAAAAATTATAAAAATTAAAGTGTTGTAGACCGAATAGATTTTCAATATTTTACTTTATATTTATTATGTGAAAAATTCTAGTGTTCCATGTCAGTTTTAAACAAAAGATAAAATCCCTGTATTGAAAATTTTGATTAAAAACAAATTAAAGAAAATGATAAGATTTATACTTTGAGAATAGAAGAAATAATTAACCAAGAGTTTTTATTATTCTTTGAAAAAACAATTGAAAAATCATTATAATTTTGTTGTTTAAATCTAAAAACAATTTTTCTCTATTATATTTAAAAAACATTTCAATATATACACTACGTTTTCATATTTTGTAGAAAGTAATTGACATGGTAGAAATAATTTTGTTTTAATTAAACTGGGTGAATAATTGAAAATATACCACTTTTAGAATTATGTACATAAAATCAATGTTTATCATTTCCTGAGTTGACACTTTTATTGAAGGAGAATGGTCTCTGTTTTGTAAAATGCTAAGTATAGTATTAAGTCCACATTGTCAGACCATTTCGAAAAGGCTTTGGTGACAGCTGTTTTAATAACACTTCAGATCTAAGCTTGGTACATTGAAAGAATGTGATACTTATGTCCTGATATTTATCTGTCAATCCTGAAAAATGAAATAGAAGAAGAGAAAAGGCTTATAGTATTTTTTTAAAATATATTAATTAAATATTATTTTGCAGTTATCAGATCACACAGAAAGTCCAGTAGATTTTTTAATGAATTCTTGCTAAGTGTATACTGCCGAGGTATAAGTTTAATTTTTTTCAAGAAATTAATAAAATGATTATAAAGGGCAAAGTACTTTTAAACAGAAAATGGTTAAGGTTAAATAAAAAACAATAATTTAATTATAATAATATTATTAAATCACAATATCAGAGTCTTTATATTTTCCTTTGAATAGAAATTCAACATACCCATCCAAACTTTGTCTATTTCTATATGACTCTTAGGAAATATTTTAACCTATGTAAGGGATTAGAAAAGTAATTCATAACATTTTGTTACATTTCTGATGATATTCTAGCTTTCTCCATTTGAATAATATCTCCAAGGTCCTGGATATCATTTAATTATTTTCTATATATCTGTGTCGTCAGATGTCTCATGTTCATAAAAAACCTGACTTATTTTGATATTTTTTATCTTCAATTTATGGTCTACGAGACTTTCAAAAATCACAAACACTCCCAGTATTCTTGAATTTTGCAAATATGTTCTTCATTATCCTTGCTGTACGTCTTTTTCCATTTTAGGTGTTCTAAATGTGGTTAGACTAATGCAACTGATTTTATCTAAGTACAGTCATTTTCACTCTCTCATCAATGGAGAAAATTTTTAAAAATTGAATTTACTGGAATTATATTCGATAAGATATTTAAACAATGAAACACTCACATTAAATTTCGGAAATTCTATTTCTTAGAAACATGTAAACTAGATATATTATATATGTTCGGTGTCCGGAATAAAACGAACCACACTGATTATGATGAAAGCTAATATTACCATGAACAATAATAAGCGTTTCTGTAAATTTATTAATATCGTTTTTAAAAATAATCTTGAATAACCTTGGTTACATTTTCAAAAAAAAGTTACAATAAAATGGTTTTCTGTGAAGAAGACAGAATCGCAATAAAATTTTTTATCTGGAGCAATCAAAATGATTTATGAAAGAATTTCTCGACAAGGATTGAACATTGGAAGGACTAAATGCTTTCATATGAAAAATTGATCGAATGTGAACGTATAATCGTTGCAAGGATAGTGGTAGACCCATAACTGCACGGAAAAACAATAATATCAAAGCTGTTGAAGACCTTATTATTAACTCATGATTTCATTACTCCAAATCTCTGGCCACCAAATAGTCCAGATCTAAATCCTGTGGATTATAAGATTTGGAGATTAATAACAGGATTAGGTTCATAGAGAAAAAATTAACACCATTGAAGATCTTTGTAATCGAATTATCAGTGAATGGAAAGAACTGGAATATCTGATTATCAATGAAACTATTGGTCAATAGACAGTGCATCCCAATGAATGTGCAAAAAGAAATGAAGGATACTTTGAATAGAAATTATATATAAAATGTGGGTTGATCAAAAAATTCTAACAAAAATTTATTTTAAAAAAAAATTGTTGTTTGTTCATACTTGATTTGCAAAATGACTTTTGCATCATTTTCTTAACTCCAGAACATTTTAATTGATTAATTGATTAATTAATTTTATGCATATTTCTTGGTATTGCATTTTGAAAAATTGAAAATCTCCAAATATACTATAAAACAACTTTAGAAATGATTGCCTAATCTAAAATGAACATTAAATAAAGTAAATAATTTAAACAAATGTCAATAAGCGATTAATAACTATTTTAACAACAAAAATGATCCATGGGTAAATGTAGCCCGAAACTATAAAAACTTGCACGATTTTTTTGATCAACCCACCTATATATTGCTGAGCTCCAAAATCTGATGCCTACTTTATACACCCCCTGTACATTGATATTAATTAAAAAATTAAAGTGAAATATAAATGAAGGTTTGTAATTTAAAATTTTATGAAAAAATTTCCTGTTACATACAAAACAAAGGTGTTATATATGCAGAAAATACTTATTACTTAACATTTCTTAATAAATTATCTTGAACTAAATGTTAAAATATTAATAACCGTCTTTTATTAATTAAAACTTGTTACACATAAATTTGATTAATAAAATGAAACATAATATTTTCCATATAAGATTCGTAAATGAAAACATAACCAATCCAGATCAACCAAAATAAATGTAATATTTTATGTCTATAACATCTTTTTGTCTATAAAATTTAGTACAAAAAATAAAAATAAATTTTATAAAATTTTCCTTTTTAATAATCCTTGAAAAAGTTAAAATGTTATAAATAATATTGAGAGTTACAATATTGATATTTGTACTGAATAAGAACTTATTATAAAATTATAAATTCAATAACATTAAATTAAAATATAAACAAAAATAATATTCAAGTCTGACATATGTTCTAAGACGAAGAGACATTTTTGAGAAAAAATGAATTTTTGATTGAATGCACTTCAAATATTTGATTTAGGTATATTAATTAAAAATTCAGGGCAACGGCTCATTATTATTATGAAATATTATTAATTATATGTGAAGGACATCCAGAAAATCATATCTGAATAATAATAATAATAATAATAATAATAATAATAATAATAATAATAATAATAATAATAATAATAATAATAA
>JBBMKC010242214.1:0-10819 GCA_037834085.1 Bipalium vagum
TTTCGATTTATTATTTATATTTAGTAATTAGTTATTTATTTTTATTTTGTAATGTCCACAGATCATTTTTTACATAATGATGTGCAACATAATAATTTAAAGTACTACATATATTTTACCCGGAATAGTTTCTCTGAACAAACTCACCTCATCAAAGTCGTCCTTACATCAATCTTTGGCACATTTCTCCAATGTCAAAAAAGATGGAATATTTCAAGGACCGTTTCAAATTATTACAAATTCTTGAAATATTATATTCAACTGTTTGTGTTTCTTTTCCTTCCAATGCTATCATCCCGTTTGAATTTGAAGTTTATTTGAAATTTTCAAATTTTAGCATTTCACAACTGAGTTTTCTCAATTTTCTTTGATATTTGTCTTCCTGGTATTCCATAATCTGTCCTTTCTAAAATTTCTTTAGCTTCAATATTTCATTTGTATTCTTAATCTGGACTATTTCAAATTACACAACATTTTTATTCACAAAATAGCTTAGGTACACAAATACTTACATAATTTTATCGATTAAATTCAATGTTAAAATATTTATGATAGTATAAAATTAAATTAAGAAAAAGCTAAGCGAAAAATTACAATAATTATGTATCAAAAATAATGTGATAGGATTTTTTGTGTGTCTTGTATAATATTTAATTTAAAATGTATTATGTTCCCGTATACCCAATAATTTTCTCTTTTATTAAAGAATCAGCTCTCTGAACTTCATTTACATGCATCGTTTTTTTTCTAGACAAAACGCATGTAAAAAAACTAAAACCGGACGACTAATAGATAATTCACTTAATAACTCTTTGATGAAGTAGCAACAACTATTAATGAAAGTAACTTCACGAAAACTATTCATCACAATATGAAACCAATAAAATTCAGTTATCGGTATCTTATGCACAGACACACAATGCGTTATTATACCAAAAGTTTCGATGAAGCCAATGAAAGTCATCTTGAAGTCATCCATTCAACAACATCTTCATTCAATTGTGTTTTGCATGTATTGTTCCAGCAGCCTGATGGATTCGTTTGGAACCATGATACGTTTTTTGTGTCTTCCGTCGATGCGTGTCGTTTTGTGTGTGGCGAGTAAATGGAGAAGGGATCATTTGATTTGATAATTGTCATAAAATCAAGATTCTGCATGTGTCCTGTAGTTCTGTCCGGTCAAGAATAATCGAGTATTAGGGACTTGCATAATCTGCTTTTTAGCTCTTCAAAGCTTTTCTGGCATTTATTTGACCAACTTAACTATTTATCATCTACGAATATCGCGACATATAATGGTGCTGCTATCTTTGCATATTTATCAATAAAACGACTGTAATAAGTTGTTATGTCTAAAATGACGCTGCTTCGAAACAAATTTTGGTGGTACCAGTTTTATAATCTCCTGTATCTTCTGTCTTATCGAAGAGCGCAGCGATTAGGAAAAAAATGACGTCAGTTGTTGAAAACTTTGATAGATTCCTCATCTTCTGCAAAATCATGATAGTTTAAAGATAAAAGTTATTAGTTGTAAACATTGAACAAAGTTATGAAAATGAAATCTTTATATAATGAATCGAGGATAGGTTTTTTGATAAACAGATGACGCAAAACATCATACTTCACGGAAATCAATCTCAACTGTTAATACCAACAGCTTTCATAGAAAGTAATTATTGTCACATAAATTATACTTATCAGATGTCCCAGCTTCTAAATTTCATTTCCTTTGTTCCACGTCAAAATTTCTCCGTTAACAATGTCTTAAAAATAAAGAAAACCTTCACGAGGAATTTACCAAAATCTTATGATTTCAAACCAACAGAATTGTATAAAAATGGAATTTGAAAGAGTCGAGAGTTGAATTTCAAAATGATTGATTTTTCTTTTTGTTGGTGATTTTTATCTTGTAAAATAAAAACTACCCGTTGGAACTTTTTAAAAAAGGGTTCATTTTTATGGAATAACAATAATAAGATTTATATAACATTGCCAATTCTGTTATATTTAAAAACAAAAACTCTCACTTTAATAAATAAATATAGATTTTTTAAAAATATTTTTAGAAAATGAATTTGAAAATGAAAGAAAAAAAATATTTTATGTTTAAAAATAAAATTGATACTTTCCATTTTTAATTATAAAATTAAAGTTTTGTTTAAACGCTCCAAAATATTTACGGGTCGCCCATGAAATCAAGTACACAAAACAATTTTCGCATTTGAAGTGAACTCATGAAGATCGTTGACATTTCGCAATCCGACGCATATTTGAAACATGTAAAATTTTCTCTCAAAATTCACAGCTTCGAATTTTTGGTACTGACCTAAGAAGCAAATGTAATCTGAAATGACTATGAACAAAATCTTAAGAAACGATAAACAAGTTTAAAATTTTCGACTTTAAATCGGAATAAAGATTAATTTAATTTAATTCTCCAAGTGCTTTTGTTGTTACACTTTGAATAGAAACGAATGTTTCTTGGAATTTCCAATCACTTATATGTTATTTTGTGTTTTTGAACAAATAATCAAATAAAAAACTCAAATTCAATCTTTACACTAAAATTAAAGGGTTGTGGTTAATTTAACGCGAAAGATGTCTGAAAAAATTTCTTTGTAATATTTTATGATAAATATCGCTTTTTGCTGAGTTTCGCCTTGGTTGGACAGTGCCTCACATTTTGTATTTTATAAAATAGTTAATGAAAATAAATAAATAATAATGCAATTTAAATAAAAAATTATCCTTGAAAATCTTGATAAATGTTAATGTTCAGTTGACTACGCCATTTTCTTTACATTTTAAAACATTAAAATTTTTAAAAAGTTTAATTTAATTTTTAAAAATAAAATCTAAATAAATTATATTTGAAAATAAAACCAGAAAAACATTTTGAAATAAAATTTCATATTTTCCATTTCTAATTAAGCAATTTAGAGCTTTGTTTAAACGCGTCAATTTGTTTATTTAACGGTAGCTCCTATCATCAGGTACACAAACCAATTTTTGAATTTGAAATGAATGCTTCGAAAACTTTGACGCTGCGCAATCCAACGGAAATTAGAGAAAGGTAAAATTCTTCGACTGCTCCGCTTTTTTGTGTCGACTTTGTCTTGATAAATAAATTTAACCGTTTGCCATGATCAACGTTGCCATGACAATTAAAATCGATTTTACAGCGAAATCCTGGACAAATATCTCGAGAAACGCTTGACCAGTATTGAAAAATCGTTCACGGGACTGACGCAGGAGTTTATCGGTTACGCTCGACGTACTGCCAAATTGCGGAACAATGGTCTGTCGTGGCTTCATGATAAAATCGATATTGATTATTAGTTTTGATCGATTTTTTTGTTTTTCACTTATTCAGGGGACGAAATCTCGTCAATCCTGCAGAAGTACATCGCTAGCCAGGAATTCAACGGGTCAACCAACGATTCCATCAACCGGTTCTGCGCCACCTTGTCCATAGTGGAAGACTTTCGAAACACCGAAGTAAGACGATCGATAAAATTAAAAATAATCAATAAAATTTTTTTAAAATTTAACAGTTGTTAAATTTTTTATAATAATGATAATAATATAATTAAACAATAATCGAAAATCAATAAATTTTAGATTTTTATTTAAATTTTAATCGATTTAATTATTTGATTTTAATAATTTATAATTTTAACCTGTATATCTTAATTTATGAAAATATTTTTTTTATTTTATCGATCGAATTATTTAATCAATAATTATTTGATAATCATTACTTTATAATAATAGTAATAATATAATAAATAATTTAAAAGAAAATAATCATCAAGAATAGAATAATAAATTGACGATTTTATTTTTAAAAATAAATGTAATTTTTAATTTAATTTAATTTTTTTAAAAATAGTTTTTATTCAATCAATTTTTTATTTAATTGATCTAATTATTTAATCAATTTATGTAATTGACGATTGTATTTTATTTGTGTTTTGTTAAAATCACTAAATTAATAAATTGTCGGAAATGGTAATTGTCGTTTTGAATGGAATTTTTCCTCCGACACCCTTTGTGACTGGTAGCGACTGATCTTACCATTTCGTTTCGTTTCAGCTCGACCGTCTCAAGGTCCATGTGATCCAGCCGTTAATTGAGTGCACGGGCAAGCTGAAGGGCGTCAAAGTAAGGAGGGATGATTGTGGTCATTCTTGCTGCAAGAAAGATTACATTTTAATCATGATTTTCTGTTTGTTTTTTCGTTCTGTAGAAAGAAATCAAAAAGGATTTCGCTGCGAGAAAGAAGGAAATAACGGCCTACAACAAGCTGGAAAAGACGCAACAATCGGGCAACACAATGACTTCAAACGAAGCCAAGGTCGGTCGGTTTGGATGTGGTGAACATATTTGACAATATATAAACATTTCCTTTTTATTATATTTATTTATTTTAAATTTATTTATGTTATATTATTTTATTTTATATTAATTTAATTTATATTAATTTATTTTATTTTATATTTATTTTACATTAATTTATTTTATAATTATTTATTTATTTTATATTTTAATGTATATGTATTATAAAAATTGAATAAATTATATAAATAAAAGAAGATTTAAATAGAAGAAGATTAAAATAAAAAGAAAGATTTCATTGAATTTTCATCGCCCCAAATGGTGCCTGGTTTTATCCTGTTTTTAATTACTTTTTAATATTATATTTTTTTTTAATTTAATTAATATATAATGTTTTATTTTGTTAATTATTATCATATAGCATAATATTTATTTATATTATATTATTATATTTTTTTTAAATCATATTTATTTTTAGGAAAAAAATAATAAAAAATAATTTTTTTAATATTATATCTTTTAGTTTTATTTATTATTTGTTATTTATTAAACATTATTATTTTTCATTCTTTTATTTGATATTCTTTTATCTTATTTCATAAAATTATTTTACATATTTTATTAATTTATTAAATATATTATGAAACAGGCTCGAGTCAATTCCCAACTGGCCACATTGGAAGCAACAAAGCAATCGGAAAAGCTCGGCGAAACGGTCATTTCGTTCGAAAAGCTCAAGCTGGACACGTTACAGAACGTGCTGCGTTCGTTTATCCACATTGAAATGTTGTGGCACATGCGTGCTCTGGAACGCTTGACGGAGGGTTACAAGTATTTGAACGTGATCGACACGTTGAACGACCAGAACCAATTTATCGATTCGATCAATAAACATCATTTCCATGAATTTCTCAGCCAGTCGTCCACCAGCCTCAATCTGGCCGGCCGACGGACGCAGTCAATGACAAATCTCCGTACGACTAACTCGTCCAGTCACGGTGATCTGGCCAACCGTAACGATTTGAGGAATTCCGTCACTTTTGAAGACCAGTTCGCTCGATCGAAAAGCTTTCAGAACCAAGCGATCACTACACCGTCCGGATCGATCATGCGATCCGGAGCCGGCGGTTCTCAGCCCAATATCAACCAGAACAAGCCACCCGTCGCCAATGGTGTTCAAAACAACGTTCACGTGGAAAGCAGTGACGACGAAGACTATACGGATGTGATTATTGATTGAACGAGATCGTTTTCCGTTACTTGATCGATTTTTTCATCACTTTTCAGGATTCGTCGTACGAAGATGATGATGATGACCAAACTTCTCAAACCGCTTCCGGTAGGAACACCAATCGCAGTGGAACGATTCCGGTTCCAGCTAAACGTAAGAAGTGAGGAACGAAGAATTTCTGTTCGACGATTATGGTTCTGTGTTGTTGATCCGATTATATAAAATCTATATTGCCTTGTCTTAGTTACTTTGTTTTGTTCTCGTTTTGTTTCAGTTCTACTTGGTCTCTATTGATCTTACTTAGCTTTGAAGGGTAAAAAGGTAAGTTTAGGTGAAAGAAACTATCTTGGATTCTTTAGTCTTAATGTGATTTGTTCATATTTTGTTTTATTTAGCCTTGATTGATGACAAGGTAGGTGTTGGTGAATGGAGATAGAAAATATCTTGGATCCCCTTGTCCATTATTATTATTCTGCTCTGTTTCATTTCTATTGTTTTTATCTTTGAAGAATAAAATGAAGTGTTTCTTGGAGAAGACCATTGTCGGGTTCGTCTATAAGACCTGAGAGACCAATAATGGTTTAAAATAATAATGATAAATTAATCTAAAATTCACTTTTTAAAATAATTTAATTATTCATAATAATTTATCATAATATTATCTCGTTGTTGAGGTAATGATAATTGGTTGATAATAAAATTAACTTCATCTCGCTGTCGAGACAATAGCGAATAGATCTTAAAATTGATGAAGTACTTCCTCGCCTTACAAAAGTAGAGATGACTGGTCATCGGCCAATTTGTTCTACTATATAAGGCGAGAATTTCTTTCATCAATTCGCCAAAGAAAAAGAACATGTTCAACCCAAAAACAAAGTAAAATTTCTGGGTTCCATAAACTGAGAAGTTAGAAGAGTGATCAGATAAATCACAATTTTGTGTCGAAAGATGTTAAGGAATTCACAAGATTTTGTGTCACAGGATTATTAAGGATTGATTGTTCTTTTGGAAATATGCAAAGATATGGTTTTTTCAATGGGTCCCATTGAGTTAGGGAGTCCCTAAGTGTACATGACATAGAAACCTGTTGACCGCTTTGTGGAGAACGATATTATTGTATTTTCTTTTTCTTTAAGTAATTATTTTGATTTGAAGTATTAATAAAATATTATTAATTTGATTTCTGTGTTTCAGTACGTTTTGACTTTGATTAACATGACATTTTTTTAAAATTATCCCGTTTTATTTGACTTTGTGAAGAGTTTTGTCAGTTGTAGTTTGTAATAAAATAAAGTTTGTTGCGATTATTTTGATTCATTGAGAGTGATTGGAAATAGTTTGTCGAGGTTTTTTTGTAGTAATACCTTCAATATCACTCATTAATTCATTGATTTGTGATTTATGTACTTTTTTACAAAACTTATTGAAATCTTTTGTCATTTTCTCGATTTGATCTGTTTTCCGGTTTTGTGTTTTTAACCACACCTTTTATTTACATTCTTTGAAGATTGTAAAATATTGATTAAACTGAAGATATGATTCTGTTATCTTTTCTTAAGTTATGGAATGGAAATTATCTTCAGCTGCAAGGCGTCCAAGATAAAAATGTGTAACAACTCTATGTCTTGTTTTGTTTCTGGTTTCTATCATAGTTTTATCGAAGTTAGGAGATTTTCTGATAATGGTAGGTCTTGTCCTGATATCATGAACAAAAAATGATTAGAGGTCCTTTATTAAAATTCCAGTTCTTTCTCAATTGGTGTTAAGAACTAGACCACAGGCGTGTTTGACATAAAACTCAATTTTTAAACTTTTATTATAATTTTCAGTTCTTGTTCACGACCCTCTCAAGGTCTGAAGGTTTAATTGATGACATTAAGAATGATTATGAAGCACCACACATGAGCTCAAATACCAAAATAAATAAGGTCTTTCAGTTCCAACTACCCATAGGAGACGTTTAATTTCTTATCTTATTGGTACAAGGCTTGAGGGTTCTGCACTGTCTAATTTATTTTATGGACTCCTTGGTAAGGCTTTCGGAATATTGCGTTTTCTTTCCAATGTTTTTGAAATGATTATTATTCATGATTTTTTCAAGCTCATTTTACTCATGAATATTTGATCATATTTCAGCTTCCTTAGAAAGCCTCTTCATCACATCTGCTTAGCTAACATTAATCATTATTGGTCATCACCATATCTGTCAACTGACATGACCACTGTCAATCAGTAAGGGTTTCGATACTCAGCCAATTTTGGAAAGTGTTAGTGATCCTCCACAAACCAGTATTGTGTAACATCATTTTCAATTTGTCACTGTTATATCATCAAATATTATGTAAATTACATACATAAAAATGTTGAACACCCAAAAGTCAAAAACCCTCTGCGTCACAACTCGATTTCATGGTAAGATTGAATAGAAAACGTCTTATTTCGTAGACGTAAGATTGGTAAATAGTTACGAAATGATGAGCCTTCATCAAGATTTTGATTTAATACTTCGACTTCAGAGAAATCTGTCCACTACGACCAATTAAGGTGGACCAGCCAAACGTTTACATAAATGAAGGTATATTGTAATGTCATCGATTTTTCCTAACCTTTAAATCTCAAAAAGAAACCTAATTATAATAAAGGGTACCAGAGGGTTGAAGTGCTTTCAAACTTCGACCAATGGAAAGTGTTGAAAATTACTGAGAAAAAACAATTTCTTTTTTCTCAGTAGCCGTCAATAGTTTTGTCTGTTACGAAAAATAGATGGTGAGAAATGATCACACAGATTTTCCTTTGTTCTTGTTTGAACGTGTCTAGTGATCAGAGATTATTTTTAAAAGAACCAAAATGAATGAACTTGCAGTGATCATTTTAAATCAATAAAATTTGAAGCATGTGATAGAGGGTCAGCTATCAGGCAAAACTGGAATAATGCGTTACTCTTCATGAGATAATATTGGTTTTTGTGATAAATTTTATCATAAAACAGGGACCAAAGGGTTTCGTACAATTGCTCTTTAAGTGTAAAAAAGTGACCAATCAAAAGTTAGTTAATTTTTTTATCAATTGAATTTAGCTCAAGTTTTAAAACTTAATCAAGCAATTTTATACATTATTATTTTAATAACTTAGTTTCATTTAACGACCTCATTGATTAATTCTAATTGGTCAATTTCTTCAGACAGGGTACGACAAGATAACTACCAAAATTTGATTGGTCAACTTTTAGGCGGGGAACAACAGTTGCAATAGTATCCTTCTCTCTAAAGTATATTTTTATTACGAAAAGGTTTTTATCATACTTACCCATGAAGTCGTATAGGTCACTGATCGATCATTCACTCTAAGTACACGTACAACAAAATTTTCAATCAATTACACTTTCAAAATCAAAATAAGACCTGCGGTTAGCGACGAAGACTTCATAAAGGCACAAACAATATCAGAAATGTTTTCAAGTACATTTTCACAGCCATAATCAAATAGATGCAATAAACCAGAAAAGGTTTACCAGTAAAAAGTCTCAATTTCACACTGAATTCAAATTCAAAACTTTGATCACGCTAAGATGAAGAGAACTGTTTTCCTTTGAAAAACGGAAACAAAACTCAAGTGAAAAAAACTAGTCGGTGGATCACAATAATTAAGAGAGGGAAATGATAACAAAAGAACATCAATATCACTTGGGAGAAATACACTTTTATTAAACATAAGTCGGTCAGCTTTGCTTCCTGGACAGAGAAACATTCCTATCGAACTTGTACTGAGGCAAATATCGATGGTCTTTAGCAATCTCATTGTTGGAACTGTTTGCTCCGTTTACTCCTCCTTCGTTGTCTTTGACGTCTTCTTCAATCTAAACAAAAATTCGTCAACGTATTAAGATTGGTTAGAAATATTCAAAACCACAACCGATTTCTTAAATGTCGCCGATGACATGGAGAACAACCGATCCGACTCCTTGAACTTCCGGTACCCGTGACTGTTAGGAGTTACTTTGTAAGACAGTCTCACATTATTTTTGTCCCAGCCTTTGATAATGTTACCATACTGCGAGGTCTCTTCCAAGTAGTTGCCCTCGAACCTGTAGATCTGATTCTCTAGAGTTTTTAAGGACGACTAAGGTTTCAATAGCAACAAGGAACAAAACATGTCTTACAACGAGGCTTTCTCTCTTCTTCAACAATTCATCAAGCTCTTGTTCCACATTATTGAGATCCATGGAAAAGTTTCACCCAATGAAAAACGATTATATAAACAAATTTTATTGATTTTCGATAATTTCTTTTAATATTATTGATTATTTTTAATGGACCCAGAAAACAGATATTTCTGGCCACTAAACGTAAAAAAACACAAAAATCAATTTTATATCTTGATTTTTTCGATTTTTAATTTTTATCTGAAATTTTTATTGTTCAATTATAATTGATTTTTATTTCTAAAATTTCGGGTCAGGAAAATGTTTCTTTTTCATGTATTTTTAAAAACACCAAATTTGATCATTTATAAAAAATGAAAATCGATTGATTCTGATGTACATTGTAATCAATTAACCAGTCTAAAGCAAGCGACTGATAAAACCAGACGAAATGTTATGAGAGGTATTGATCGTTGTCTTATAGGACGACAATGTCATATCGCAAACATATTTCAATTCCCGAAAAAGATTGAACGAGTTTGACTGGAAAGGAATGAGTCATTCATCATACAGTCAGGATCTGGCAAGGTCGCGCTATAATTTATTTAAAACACTGCAGAACTCTCTCAATGGGATAAAGTTCAGTTCAAAACATTTTTCATTGATGGAATAATGACTAATTAAAAAAATGAAAAAATATTATTGATTTAAAAAGTGTATCGATGTGGTGTAAATAAATACTTCAATTCTACTTTTTCTATTGGATTTTTACACAGTTATTATAAGACACAAAAAACAAACTTTGCCCAACTCAACACTTCGGGAAAAGAAGAAGAAGTTAGAATCTCACAAATTCACAACAAGAACATCCGGACTCTTAATTCATCTTTTGGACTCATTAATTGTTTCGTTGATGAATTACATTTCTATTTTTATACCATCTCCTCTTGAGGCTGCCTTCACAAACCCTGCTTATGTCACAAAGTGTCTATATAATTAAAAAAAAATATTAATTAAAATAATATTAAATTCACAATAAAAATTTATTAGTAACATTGTGTTACTAAAAATAAAAGTTTAAGAGAAATTTTGGAGTTAGTATTAAAAAT
>JBBMKC010242225.1:0-10818 GCA_037834085.1 Bipalium vagum
GTTGCTTTACTGATTGTTTTGATTTGCACCACCTAAGATTTTGGAGTCAGGTTAAATTCGATACCCTAAATATTGAAGAAAATGGTAATGTAATAACCTATCCATATGGATATTAAACTAAGAAAAAATAGATTCAAATTTATATAATAATTTTATAAAAAAACTAATAAATAAAAAAATATTTCTTTTCAAAAATTTCTGAATTTTTGGCAATAAAAAAATGAATGAAAATTGAAAAAAATATAAATGAAAAAATTGTCACCTAATTTAATTTAGAAAAATTTTAAAAATAATTCTTGTATACCCATACTAAAAAAATATTTGATTTACAAAGATAAGAGGGGTGGGGACATATTCTGTCCCCACCTAACAACTTGACAAATTAACAAAAAATGTTATTATATTATGTTAGTATACTAAATGTTGTAAAAATAAAAAAAATAAAAAAAGTAAAATATTTAAAACAAATAAAATTATATCTTAAAAAGGGCAATAAAAAATGTTATAAAAATTTAATAATTAATTATGAAAAAATCTATTTCAAATTAATTTTTACTTTTGTTTCAATATTAAACATTTTCCTTTTAATTTTATTTCCATAAATTGCTCTTGCAATAAAACAACATTTATTTTTCCTTTAAAATCTTTATCTTTTAAAATATGTAAAGTTATAACTGCTCCATTTAAATATAAATTTTTTGGTTGATCTTTCAAATCAAAACAAAATATAGAATATAAATTTTGAATTTCTAATAAAGATAATTGAGGATTGGATGCATAGCTTCCTAGACTCCGCTCGCGTTTGAAAAATATTTACAAGCTTTTATATAATTCGAAAAAAGTTCTATTATTTTTTCCTTTTTCAATTTGAACAGAGTTTAAAGGATAGTAAGAATTATTTATTTGTATTCTTAAAGATTTTATTTTATCTTGAAAAAATAAACTATTATTTTTTGTAAATTCAAATTCAGATTCTCTAAATCAAATAAAAATATAAATTGGTTTATTTAGAATATTATATAATTGTAAAGTTTGAGTTTTTTCTTCTGTTAAATTTCTTTCTTCACAATGTCTTGATAAAAAATTACATTTATATTTTTTCCATCATGAATTCTAGAAATTAAATTAATTTCACTATCAAGATTTAATTGTAATTCTGGAATGAATAAATTTAAATCAAGTAATTTGATTTTTCCATCTCCGTTTGTTCCAAAAAATATTTCTTTATCAAAATCTATTTTTCTTCTAAAAGTTAATTCTCCTTGCATATTATATATAACTATTAAAAAATTGTAAAAATCCGAACATTAATTTTAAAGGAAATTCACCAATAAATTTTTTATTTACATATAATTTTTTCTTGTTTTAAATTATTTATCTTTATTTGAATCTTCCTTAATTTTATCAGGAACTCATCCAGAAATTTCTCCATCATTATTTTTATCAATTAATACAAAATTTGTTATAGAATTTGAAGTTTCTAAATATTCAATTGTTTCTACTTCTGTTGATCCTAATTTTAAAATTGCATTAGAAAATAAATAAGGAAAAAGTTATTTTGTAATGTAATAATTTCATCTGCTTTTATATTTGTTATTTCAATTTCAAAAACTAAAATGCTTATGATAAATCCAAAGCATTTGCTGTTTATAATAAACTAAAAGTTAAATGTCCATTTTATTTAAATTTGTTGCTGTTGTTGGATTTAAACAAATTTCTAAATAATTACATTTTTTACTGTTAAATCTTGATGATATGTATTTTGTTATCTAAGTTCAAATTATTACTCATTTTTTAGAAATAAAATTGATTTGTAAGATATTTTTATTTTAAATATTTGTACAAGTAGATATAAAAATTGAAGATAATATTTTTTCATCTTGTAAATTTATAAAAATATGATTATATTTTTCTTTCATATGAAAATCATACAAATAATTAAAATCATCTTTCTCTATTAAATGAGCTAACATTTTTGAATAAATTCGATTTTTATCATTTTTTAAATTTTAAATAAAATTAAAACATTAGGATTATTTCTTATACTTCTTAAAGGTAAATAAAAAAATGACTGAGATAAATAAATTACTGAACATTTTTATGTTTTTCTCTGGTAAAATACATTTCCATAAATTAATTTAATTTTCAATTTTTAGTATCAACTTCTCAAAAATAACATATTCCAACTCTTCTAAAATTTCCTCAATTTTTTTATTATTATATAAATGATATAAAACATATAAAGATAATTGCAAACAATATTCCAAATCTGTTTTAGATTGAAAATCAAATTTATTATATTCCTTAACATGTTTTTCTAAATCATCAAGTTGTGGTAAACCATATGAATCAAAATAATATTCAGCGTAATAACCAACCCAATGAATTCCTTTTTGATTTGTATTTTGATAATTAATAATTAATGGAGCTTTAGATCTTATGTGACCTTTGGCCTCATTAGTTTCGCGTATTCTTTTTTCAGTTAGTTCATCCCGCATTAAAACTTTTAAGGGCATTTCTTAGTCCTCAAAAAAATCTAAAAAATCTATTAAATCAAAAATTGATGTTGAATTAATTCAATATTTACAAAAAAATCTAGTAAGTTTGTGACATATTTTTTAAAAATAAAAACAAAAATTAATCTTTAACCTCTAGTAAAATAATCAAAATTTCATGTTATAAAATCCATATTTTCTATAATACTCCCACAAGATTCACAATCACATTCATCCATTTTTTTTTAGAAAATTTTTATGTTGGGGAAACGAGCTTTCGGCTCTAGCACCTTCGGGGTATATTCTTAATTATTTTTCTCATAAGGATCAAAATATAAACCATATCCTTGTTTAATAATTTTGATTTTATTTTTACAAAGTTTTTTTAATAATTCCTTTAAATCTTTCCTTTCAGATTTCTGTAAACTTCTATATTCAGAAGAATTTAAAATTGTATCCTGAAATCCTTTTTCGAAATAAGGATCGAAGTAAAGGCAAGCTCCAGATTTTTTTTCATCTTTAGGTTTACGTTTTTTAATTTCCATTTTACAATTTTTTTTCTCTAAATCAGGTTTTTTTGTGCTTTTTTTAATTTTCGAACAGCAGTTGCTACTCTCCCTGCAACTCCACCAGCTACTTCTAAGCCTGTAAATATAGCTCCTAAAAATGGTATTAATGGAAGTACGGCGCCTGATTTTTTTCTTCACTTTGTTTCTTAACTTGGTTAATTATTTTTTCGGATAACCATTTTTTTTCACCATATAAAGTAATTGATATTGGTTTAGCTACCTATTATATTTTTCAATTTATCATCTGTGATTTCCATTTTTAAGAAAAAAATTGAAATTTGAAATATTTTTGTATATCGATGATTTTACATATTTTTACATGTTTATAAATAATGCTTTCCTTCATGCTTGCGTGCTTCTTACGCTTCATGCTTGCTTCTTATGCTTCATGCTTGCGACTGTAAGAATCCTAAGTTAATTGATGCGTAAATATAGACATTAAAAAATACTTCAAAAATCACCATAATATAAATGATTTAGTTGTCGTTTTGAATCATCTTGTGTTAAATTTATATTATGGTAATTTTTGAAATATTTTTAACAACCTCTTTTAATAACTTATACTATATAGTTTTAAAATTTTGAATAATTAAAAAAATATTAATTAACAATTAATTGTTATAATTAAAAAGCCAGACTAAATAAAATTTTATTTAAAAATTATAATTTCTTGTCCATCATGTTATACAATTCAGCTTTCTATATATGAATGTCATTTTCAATTTTGCGTATTTGAACCACCAGCTTCTTTTTTTTCTATATATTCCTTAATCAATTGTTTCTTTTAAATCTTTTAGTTCTTCCTTAATTACCTCTCTTTTCTTAAATAAATATAAAATTAATATAAAATAAATTTATTCTTACTTTCAATTGATTAAGATTTATCTATTTCAAAATTTCCACTCTTTTGAATATTAAACAAAGTTTTTTGCGATTCGTGAAGTTTTACTTTACAGAAAGTTTCTTTGAAGCTCATTTTCATAAAATCCTCATATTATTTCTTTTCCATTTTTATCCATAATTGCATAAACAATTGGAGTTGTAAAATAAATTTTATTTATTATAAAAATTTCATTTGTCCATTTTGCTGTGTTTCCTTTTCCAAATTTATTTTTATATTTAAAAATTCTTAAACGATCTCTGTAATGGAAATGATTAAATTTATTAATGATTATTGTTTAAATAATCAGAATAGGACCGAAATCATTGTTTTTGAATTATATCTTTGTATTATGGATTTTCTTGATAATACTGAACAGATTAACATGGTGACCACACCAGTAGACCCACTGACTGGAAGACTGTTACCCAAAATTCTGCAAAGAGGCGACAACATTGAAAAATTTATAGCCCAATGTCGAAGGTATTTTGATTTATTAGAAAAGTCAAAAAAGGCTAGAGAAAGGATGACCTACGCCATGATTGACGAAGACCTCATCGAAGATTATGAAAAAACAGCTTCAAAAGCAGATGGCTTTGAAGCTAGATTGCGACTAGCTTTTGCAGAACTGGTGGACATGATATCAGATTGGGAAAACCTATTACAATATCGAAGATATTCAATCATATTTGAAGATAATAAAGGAGAAAATGAAAAAGGCGTTGGCGCATCAAATCACAGAAGAAAATTTAATATCAAGAATGTTACTACACTGCGTGAATGACGAAAAAATGGTTCGAGAAGTAGAAATGATGGAAATAAAAAATATAGATGATATTGAAGCTCTGATGAAAAAAATGGAAGTAATTAATAAAAAGAGAAAGGAGAAAATCAATGTTGTCCAAAACTGCAGTGATGCTGTCAAGAAGAACACAATACAGAATAACATGAAGATGGTACAGGCAACAAAGATTCCTGAATATCACACAGTACCGAAAAATTTTGCAGGATCAAGACACGTGAAAGGTAACTACGATAGTATTAACAGGCGGAGAGACCAAAGTGATATTGTTTGCTGGTCTTGCAACAAAATGGGACATTTAAGTAGAGAATGTCATGATAGAAAATGTTTTGCGTGTAGAAAACCTGGACATATAAAAAAAACATGTCCCAATGTTGTCTGTTTAAGATGCAAAAAACATGGACATTGTACGTCAGAATGTTATGCACAATTTGACTTCTAGATACCAATCTAGAAGTCACGGAGAAATGCCAACAAGAAACAGAGTAAGTTTTAACAAGATGAATGCTATAGAAACAGACGAAGAAAGTTTAATCCAATTTAGTGATATACCTGAAGATGAGAAACACCCAAGAGACAGGGGTCCACTAATCGGGGAGCTAGTCGAAGCCATCAACCAAATATAGTCAGTGATTATTCCAAGGAGGCCGTTGATGTAAGAGAAGATGACAGGATGAACGAAAAAGTATACAGATTTATAAAAAGAGATTGAGGAGAGTAATAGATATGATACAGGATGGGTGAATATGGTGAGAGAAAATCAAAATACAAAAACATCTTATAATGTGATGCAGGGGAGGTCGAGTGTGATAGTAATGATATAAGAGTTGAGAATGGCATGTTTATTAGATACAGGGGCCAGAATTAATATAATGAGCAGTAATATAGCTAAAAAATTACTTAATATTCAAAAAAGAAAATGCGAAGACAGATTACGGTGTGCAAATGACAGCGCATTAGAAACTATGGGAAAAATGTCAGTAAATGTCGTAATAGAAAGCAGATAAGCAGAAATTTATTTTATTGTGGTAAAAAATGTTACTCCTGACTTGATAGGAGTTGTAGAATTACAGCGATAGTTTGGTTTTGTGTTAAAGCAAGAAAACTTAATTTTGAAAGTGCAGATAGACAAAATATAAGAGAAAAACCATTTATTTGCAATATTGAGGCAAAATTTGATAGACATACATTGGATATAAACATTGGAGAACGACAACATAGAGCATTAACAGTATTGAAAATAGAACGGAAGTCACAGTTAGGTACATTTATCCAGGAAAATGAATACGCCTTTGTGGCTGATAAGTGGGACATCCGATGCACTCATTTAGCTAGGCATACCATTAAAACAACGGGTAATCCTATTAGTATTAAGCCACTTAGACAGCCTTATGAATTTAGAAGACAAGATCAATGAAGCAAAAAACAACCTTCACAAAAACACGCCTTTAATATGTGTGGAAAAAAGATAAGCAGGAAATCAGATCATGCTTGGATTTCAGACAGCTCAATGGAATAACGAGAGACCAGCTTCCCCAATGCAAAATGTTGATGAAATGTTGATCAATTAAGTGGGTCAAAATATTTCAGTTCAATTGATTTAGGAAACGCCTATTACCAAGTGGGATTGGATAAAGAGTCAAAAGAAAAGACAGCCTTTCAACAAAAACAGGCCAATATTGTTTTAATCGCATGCCGTTTGGAATAGCAGCTGCTCCAGGGACGTTTCAAAGGATGGTCAATAAAGTAGTTGGTGGTTTGAAAGGAACAATTGTATATCTGCATGATATCTTGATATTTTCTTTCTATGATATCTTTTTATCACTATATTAAACAATTTTTCATTTTTTGGTTTTAAATTTTTTTATTTGAAGTTTTAGTTGATTTAAGAAATTTGAAAATTCTTGAAATAAAAACAAATTGTTGTTTAAATAATATATTTTATAGTTGCTATGGTAAAATTAACCTGTAAAAATTTTTGAATGTCTGAGCGAGTAGGCAGTGGCCTATTAAAAGATTTCACTAATAACAAAAATTTAACAAGTTTAAGAACGTCACTAAGACTCGTGAAGACTATTTTTGATGAAGTTATATCAAAGAAAGTCACATTTTGTTTTGATTCTTCTGGGAGTATGTACGGAATATTTCATCATTTTCGAGAACATTTATTAGAAACATTATTTCAAATGATGTTATCAAATAAAGGTCAACAGTTTAATATAGTTATATTCAATTCTTCAGTAACTTATTTTCAATTCAAAATATATTGTATTTATTTATTCACTAGGTCCATCAATTTTCTGATATACACTTAGATTGTACAGAAGAAAATATAAATTATGTTTTGACTTGGATAAACAATCCATACTATGAGCCAAAAAGTAACATGTTGGAAGGATTAATAAAGTCTTTTGATGATTTCCCTGATATAGTTTACTTGATCACGGATGGTTTTATTAATAAAGTGAGCTTAAAATTTATTCTTTAAAAAATTAATAAATAAATTATCCTTAATATAAATATTATTAATAAAAAATATTTTTATAAATATAAAATGAAGATTTTTATGTTAAATACAGGAATCTTTGTAAATAAAGTTGTTCGAATAGTCTTTATGGTTTTTAAATTTTTACTTTAATATCACTATATTTCGAAATAAATCATATACATTATCTTTTATTAATAAATTTATCAGTGCAATCGAAATCTGTTTAAGGATTGTGCAACCATTTTTTCTGTACGTATTTAAAACACTAAAAATACTTTTTATAACAAATTTATCAAAATAATTCAGTTATATATTCTAATTCCTTTGTAATCACTTCTTTCGAGCGATTCACAAGTTTTTTGAACTATTTGACAAGCATATCTTTTAATTCTTTCTTTTTCAAATGATTTGACGCTTAAATAATTTGAAAGTGATCAAAACAAGTAGTATTCGGACGGTGCCCAATCCGATGAGTACGGAGGATGTGGAAGTATCTACAAACCGAGCTCTTAGATGGTCATTTTGGTGAGTTTCGGGGAATTTCTTCGGTCATTATCATATTTAAGGATAATCTCACAAGAAGTATTCGGGTATTTTAAACAAATTGCGTCTGACAAACGCCGAAGTTGTTGGCAATAAACATGCCGTAATGGTTAAATTCCTATCCAATTATTCAACGTGAATATTCCCTTTCATTTTCCACCAAACAAAAAGCAGAACCTTTAAAGGATGAAGATTTTGCTTGGGACAAGGACTAGACTGTTCATTTTTGTCAATACATTGTCTTCGCCGTTTAATATTGGTGTACAAGCACCACTTTTCATACCTAGTAACGAGTAAAGAGAGAAATTGGTGATGTTGACTTACAGCTAGGTTGTATCGTGCAATTAAAGAAGCACAAACGGAAACCCGATAATTTTTGTTCTGTTGACTTAGATCGCGCAGAATCCATGCACCAAGCTTTTGAACTTTTCCCATAGAGTGCAAATGATTTATCACTATCTTTTAGACACTCAACGTTATTCACAACGTCATCCTAAAAAATTTTTTCTTTAAAACGGTCAAATCACTTTCTACCTGTTCTGTCTACAATTAATTTCTGCATTTGAACTACGAGTAAATTCAAACAGAAGAAGATTTGGAGAAGAAGACTTGGAGGTTCATTTCCTAATCAGTATTAAAAATCAGAAGTTAAAGTAATATTCAAAAGTTGCCTATAAATTCAAAATTACGATATACAATGCACATAATATATTTAAACAGAAACATAAAATCAATGGAAGAATTAGAGATTTACATTAATTAATAAAACTGAATGAACTTATTCCTTAACCAAATATATTATAAATTATAATTAGTAATAGTTGTAATAATTTATAATATATAGAAAAGCTATCAAAATAATTAACTTTAATCAACCTGAGAAAACATTTTTATAATAATAAATAATTCACTTTTATCATAATTAATGATTTAATTAAATTAAAAATGAACACTTATTTTAGGACAGAAGTGAGATACTTCGTCGACTACCTCACATTTCTAAAGGTCGTCCAATAAAATGTATAATGATTACACATACAATACCTCCGGACAATAAAACATTAGATTTCCTTGATGATATTGTATCTATAACTAATGGTTCACTGAAGATAATTTTTATTAAAAACTTCGGAGCAGTAGATGTTGTCATGCCTATATTATATTCGTATTCCAGTTTTGGAAGTCGTAAATATACTTTCAGTCCTGAGAGTAAAGCAGGTATATTGTAATTTCAATTAAACAAAAAACTAAAGAATAATTTTAAATATTTGTATTTCTTGTATTTCTTTGTATTTTTGTATTTGTATTTTTTTGTATATTTTTGTATTTGTATTTCTTGTATTTTTGTAACAATAGACAGATAATAAAACTGTTTTTTTCATTGGGAAAATTAATCATGTAACAATAATTTGTTTATATTTTAATTTATTAGGTTGGTTTTAATATATATTAGGTTATATATTGTTTTTTTATTTACGAAAACATAGTCCAACTAGGTATCTGTTTTCTACTGTGAACAATTAACACCAGGTAATTGCAATAAAGCGGCAAGAATTGATCAATATGAAATGATTTGTGTTTTACCATAACAGCGCAAGACATAATTTTTGTTCTGTTGACTTAGATCGCGCAGAATCCATGCACCAAGCTTTTGAACTTGACTCAGGAAAAATTGAAAAACCTTGATTGGGAAGTTTTACTGCATCCTCCATATAGTCCGACAATCATTTGTTTCGTTCACTGTAGAACTTCCTTGATGGTGTAAAATTCAATTCAAATGGTTAAAGTCTTGAAGACGAAAAACATCAACGTCGTCCTCACTTTGTGGACAATTAAACATTAAAGGAAACCACCAAGTTGGATCACTGCCAAACTACTTATGAGCATGGAGAAGAGTTTGTACTATTGACACGCAATTGGAAAAGTAGACAAGTACAAAATGGATTTCGCACGAACTTTGCAATCAGAACAAGATGTCGCAAAGCTAAGAACAGTAACGTTTTTTTTTGCACTGTAACGTTAGATAACAAATGGATATAATACAACAACACGACAAGAAAACGAGAGTAGTTAGACTTTGGTGAACAACCAAAACCGAATCCAAAGTCAAATATTCATGGATTCAAGTTCTTTCTTTGTGACTGATGGAACACAAATTTTTTGGTATATTTTTAGCTGCTGGAGAAAAGTTAGACGGTTAATGTAGAACTATAAGTAGAACAATCAAACTACGTTGACTAAGCTTTGTATTTCAAGCTGTAAATACCCGAAAAACAATCTCTATATGACAAAATTCGCCAACACATTACAAAGACCAGCTACAAAAATTAAAATTAATTGGCTGGACAGTTTTGTGCCACCCGTCCTGACCTACCTTTGTCGGAGTAGCATCGATTCAGATCGATGTAGCATTCTTTGGACAAATGAGAATGTCAAAATTCTTTGAATCACAGGTAAAAAATTTTATAAGAATGGCATCCATTTTTTCCAAAAGATATTCTCGATTATTGACATAATGGAGAATATTTTTGGATTAAAATAAATTTTATATTTGGCCAATCTGATAGCTGAAAAACATGAAAATCACGAATAAATTTAAATATTAATAAAAAATTGCAATTTTAAAATTTAAAATTCTTCTTTGCTTTATTTTAATATTAATTTAATTAAATAAGTAATTTACAATGACATTAATTATTTTAAATTTTGAAACTTAAAAGTTAAAAATACTTATTATATTTTATTTATTAATTATTATTTAATTTTTAAAATACAGTCTGATACATTAAATTGTCCAGTACAAAAAATTCAAAACTTTTTCAATTATATAAATTTGTTTATATATATATATATATTTTTTTTTCGAATATACGCCTTTTATTAAATGAATACAAAATTTATTCAAATTATTATTTTCATGAAACATGTTTCGAACTTTTATTTTTCAGTTCTTCATCAGTCAATGTTTTTAATATTTACATTTTAAATCGCTAAATGACGGTTTTAAAAATTAAAAATTATTTTTCTTGATTATTATTGGA
>JBBMKC010242236.1:0-10817 GCA_037834085.1 Bipalium vagum
TTATTATTATTATTATTATTATTATTATTATTATTATTATTATTATTATTATTATTATTATTATTATTATTACCATCGGATTTTGTACTTTGGCCAACCTAACAGACACTCCAGATTTACTATGATTCTGTCCTCTGAATCTTCAGAAAATAACAACGCTGAACTACAAAATTTTATTGAGATACGACATCAATAATCAAAAATTAGAGTTATAGTTAGTCTCTTTTCTCCCTTGACATTCCAGTGCACTTCTTCTTGGCTCTGGCCTGTTCCAGTTCCGTTTCCTCCTTTTTGGATTGCCCCTCCTCTTGCTCTTCCTATCGTAGACTAAGAGTAATACTTGTCCTGTCTTACTAGATCTTACCATTATTTCTTTCCATTCCCAACGACATTGTTGGCTCAGAACATGGATTTCTGCTAATGAATTCTTCAACCTCAGCTTGATTTTTTCGGTTACTTAAAGGGCTGACCTCCCTTGTTTCCTTCCTGTTCTCTTTTTTCGTTTCTTCTGCTATCTTTTCTTCATCGGGTGAATCTCCGGTCAGATCCTCGCTCTCTGACAATATTATCACGTCCTCATCATCCTCTATTTGGTCTTTCCAAGTTGGAGTTGGAGTTGGAGTCCTAGCTTTTCTTCTTTTTATCTGATCACTAGCTGGGCCATGAAGGTTTAAATTTCTTGGTAAAGTCCGTGGCCACAGCTTTCATCTCCTCCTCCTACTTATTCTTGTTCTGCTAACTTCTATCATGTTCTTCCCTGGGCATCATCGGTTCGAACTCATTATCGCTGTCATTCATATCTACAGGCGGGAACTTGTATACATTCCCCGTACTTCTTGAATTGGCCTGACAGTCCTCGTCCTCGAATTCTACACTTTCTATCTCAATTTCATTGGATCACTGGCTTAGATGGGTAATTCTTCTGTTTCTGGACCTCCCTTTCTGTGCCTACTAATTCTGTTTTCAGATCATCTATGCATCTGTCTCAAACCACTATCCATACCTTCAGCATAAATGATATGTCCCGCTATAGTGCAGAGCATCTTCTCTTATGTACTATCTTCCGATTTGCGTAATACTGGACCAACATATGTAACCACACTGTTCCATCTCTTCTAGGACCTATGAGTCCATCCTTGTTGACTAAGGATAGTGTTGCTAAGTCGCAATAGCCTCTGATTCAGCTGCGGTCTATTCTGACCGTCTCCAACGCCTTCTTAAAGTCGTATCCTGCTACTATTTTCCCTAATAGTAACTTCGACAATTTCTTGTTTGCTCCCATCTCGTCTTCCTGTCCTTCTGCCATGTTATTCCGTGATCGCATGACCGATAGTCAGTCACCTGTGCTAGCGGGGTTATTTGCGACGTAGGCAAAGTTTCCACGCGTGTCTGTAACTGTTGCCCCAAGTGAAAGCATCTTTGTAAGAAACTGTGTTGCTCCACATTTCACGTCCAATAATAATCTGGATTCCTGAGCTTCTAGTCGACATACGGTAGTCTCTTTGACCATTTTTCCTGCTTCCTTTTCCAACTTTTGTTTTCTCCAGCCTGGTTTTCCTTTCTTACTTCTCTTCGTGGAAATTATTGGTACCTGTCTCTTCACTTCCCAATCAATTCCATCTTTTATTGAACTTATTTTAACAAAACGTCTAGTGCTTGATCCCTCTAAAGCCTCTTCAAGATTGTCCAAGATCCCGTATTGACAATCTTTAAAATTTAACAATAATATGGTGCTAAAACTCCTATGTGCTCTCAACGCTCGCCATCCACATCTTGACATAAACAGTATCTCTTCGTCGTGTATGTCAACGATTCCCATCTTGTAATTAAACTATATTGTTAATAATTCCAGTATCCGTAGCCTAAAAAAGACAGCTTTAAACTACGCGATATCGGTCTTGTTCTCATGCTCTTTTTCTCGGATATAAATATTCTCCCTGACACTCTACGATATTCTGCGCTTGTCGTTTTCCCTTTACGCATTTAATACCAATAGAATGAACCACTAGTCGCATTAGTTTTCCTGTTATTCTAATCCCGGAATTTCTCATACTGACATTGATTTCCTTCGTTTCTGCTACTCCTGCTACCCCACATATTATCATCATTATGAATGGTAGCCAAAACCATCTTGATGATTTAACACTTGCAACCAGGTTCTTCTGCTCTCTGTATCGTAACGGATATCGTTCATTGACCATTTCTTACAACGATTTGCACGCACAATAAATTTGTTGGTGCCACCTTCTCTACTATATATGGACCTTTAAACGTTCTTTGCAGCTTCGGTGTTGTCCTTCTAGTCGGCTCTATATAAATACGCATACGTACGATGGAATGTACAAATCTCAATCCGTTTGTTGTTTATTTGTGTATGATGACAGCATTCTGAGTAGAGTTCCATTGAATCTCTCAACTAATTCATCCGTCTGCGGTCTATACGGTGACGTATTTAGCTTCAATATCTCCTTGATCAATTCGCTCATGAAATTGGTTCTTTTAAAATGATTTTTTTAACAAAGATTTTGGCTATGGTCACTGCTTTTTCATCTTTCATTGGATACGCTTCTGTCCACTTAGTAAAGTAATTACATACCACAATTATGAATCTGTTTCCCAATATTGTTTCTGGCAACGGCTCCATGACGTCCATTGCTACCATTTCCATTGGTGCTGCAGGAGTTGTAATTGGTTTTAGTGGTACCGGGGTTTTCCGAAAATAGGCCCAGGGCTTATTTTCGGAAAATAATCTATAAAACATGTGACAAATTTTCCAAAAATAAGCCCTTCCAAAAATAACCCCTTCTGAAAATAAGCCTTTACCAGATGCAGAAATATATAAAACAGAGAGGCTTCAGCAACATTACCTCCACACTCAGAAAGTTTGCTTATAGCAATTAACTTTTCTTTAATTGTGTAAGATTTTCGTTTTTTAATAATGACAGCTTCACTTGACTCATTTGAAGAATTCATCATAATACGCTATTTATTTACTAATTTTTTAGAGTATAAAATAAAGGGTGTATTATATTTTATCATAGGTGAAGACCAGTACTATGTGGTACCGTGCAAAGATAGAGATCCGTTGATGATGTAATACCACGATGGAGCGCTTGGGGGTTACCTGTCAGCTAGGAAAACACTATTGAGAATAATGCGAAAATATTTCTGGCTAAAAATGGAATATGACCTTAAAAATTGGTATCAGTCATGTAAAATTTGTCAGACCCGAAGAGGAACAGGAGCAAGAACAAAAGTACCAGGGTTTTCCGAAAATAAGCCCTTCCGATAATAAGCCCATGGGTAGGGCTTATTTTCGAAAAAAAAACTTAAAAGTAAATTATGCTTTTTTTCAATATTAAAATTTGTTTATCTTTAAAAATTCCCAGTTCTTTACCCAGCTCTCCGGAACATTTCCTTCCATACATTTCTTGATTAATTCGATTTCGTCATCAGCTTCCTGATTGTTTTCTCTAAAATTAATCGTATTTACTCCTCTAACCACTGCCTTCGTTTAACTGCGCATCCTCTTGTAATAATTCTTCTTGTCTCATTCTCGATAGAGTGTCGGCGTTGGCATTGGCACTTCTCTTCCGATACCAAATCTCGATATCATACTCTTGTAGTATCAATGCCTATCTAATCAATCTATTAGCAGTATCTCTATTCTTTAGTAACCAATGTAATGGACTGTTATTAGTGAATAAAGTAGTACCTGCTTTTTCTCGATAACTTTTTCTCGATATTTTTTTCTCGATAATAATTTATGCTTTTTCAATCCTCTACTAGCTTACTCTATTACGTGGTCTTTTTCTCCTTCTGCCTGTTGAGCTAACAATTCTTCAACTCCATATCCACCAGCGTCCGTCATTATTAGAAAGGCTTTGTCATATCTGGGTATCTCAATACTGGCTCTCGAATTAACTACTCCTTTAATTGCTCAAAATCGTTTTGTTACTCTTCTCCCCATACGAATTTTTCCACTTGTTTCTCGACTATATTTACTCTCTTTTCTTGTTTAACTTTTCTCTTCAACGCTTTACTTTCTCCTTCCAGCAAATCATTCAATGGTGTCGCTATCTTCGCATAATTTCTTGTAAATCTTTGGTAGTGACCTGCTAGTCCCAAGAACTCTCTCACCTCTCTTGTGTTTCTGGGAATAGAGAAATTTTAATAAAATTTCCTTACGGGAAATGGTCTAATTCCTAAACCTGACACTACGTGACTCAGATATTTGACTTCGCTCTTTTCCCATTCGCATTTGGTATGTTTTACCTTCAGACCTGCCACCTTCAATCTTTGCAATACTGCAGCTACGTGCTATATCATCCAGATAAATCATAGCATGTTTACATCCATTAATATTAAAATTATCGATCTCTGAAACGTTTCTGGAGCTCCTGTCAATCCAAACGGCATTTTGTTGTACTGATACAATCCCTTACTCGTTATGAACGCCGTAATTTCTTTGCTGACTTCGTCCATGGCAACTTGATTATAACCCTTCTTGAGATCCATCACTGTGAATATTGTCGACCTTTTGATCACCAATCCGTATGCTTCGAGACGGCTTTTTCCATCAATAGCCCATTATTTCTACGCCGAGTCAAAGTTAGACAAAGGATTTAACTACCCCGACGGCGGAGCTTACCTACCTAAAAAAATAATTACTGTACCCTATAGTCTCAACGCTGAGACTTATTGTTATTATTATTATTATTATTATTATTATTATTATTATTATTATATTATTACTATTATTATTATTACTGTGATTATTATTTCCATCCGGTTTTGTGCCTTTGGCCAACCCAACAATATTACTATATCAGATTATTAGAGAATAACGGGTGATAACCGAAAAAGTAATAGACAGCAATTTTTTAAATAAAATTATATTTCACCTAAAACTGCTCTAATAAAAAAATTTTCATTATTGTACAAGAGTATGGATGACGGTCGGCTAAATGTCTCAATTTCTTCCTTATACCTCCTCAAGCCTCTTTACGTACTTAGTGTCAATTTTTTTCAAGCAAGGTCGTATTTTTTTATCATTGTTCGAAGTTTTTTGCTCTCCAGCTATTTTTAAATACAAGAGATTTTAGAATGCCAAAGTTATTACCCGTTAGTATGT
The DNA here is from genome assembly GCA_037834085.1 of Bipalium vagum. Lineage (NCBI taxonomy): Eukaryota > Metazoa > Platyhelminthes > Tricladida > Geoplanidae > Bipalium > Bipalium vagum. The sequence continues at coordinate 5,135 of JBBMKC010242236.1, forward strand.
TTTAGCTGAAAGAAATTACTTTATATAAGGAATATAAAATAAATGATTATATAATTACAATGGAAAGATTCATGTAATAGAAAATAATAAGTTGAGTTTGAGAATATTACTTTTAATAGTATCGTCATTGAACGGAAGCTATTATTGTGAAAATACACAGAAATTAGGTTAAATTAAAATACCTTAATCATTCTCTTTCACCTCATATTCATTATGTAGGATGCATATTTTATGTACAATCTTGGATGACAATGACATAAAGTTTTCAATATTTTCGCATGATTTTCTTTTGATACGGTTAGATTAAATATTACTCTTTCAGGTCATAAAGGTTGTTTAACCAGGCTGCTCTAAGGGAATTTATGCACTAATTTCTATGACTTCAATTGTCCCCACGATAATAAAAACATCAGAGGACCCTTTTCCTCTAGGAAAAAATATCATTCAAAAATAGTGTCTAGCTTATAGCCTCTTTTGATGTTGACTCATGGTAAAATTTAGACGGAATATCCGATATCGTTGAAAAAAAAATTTACATATAATATATTTATAATGATTGTGCATTTTATATTGTCGATATTACATATATTGGTTATTAAATAATAGAAGCTATCTTTCCACCAGATGATATTTTAACATGTTTTTTTAGTTCCGAATATTTTTACAAAAGTTTGGTTAATTATTCCGAAGTCTTGAAAAATTACTTTCTAAACAAAACGAAATTTAATCCAATAATAATAATCTTAATTTTACTTACACTATAATACAATGTGGAAAAATGGTAATAAAATCAAAAAATAGATATATCTATCTTTCTCTATCCATCTTTCGGGTTCTCTATGCATCACTTTTTCTTAAAATTTAAACGAGGAATAGACTCGATCGGAACAATGGAATCATAAAAGTAGATGGCCTTCGTATTTGCACCGAGGGGAATTGAATTGACCTTAGTTCCATTAAAACTAGTAGTTCCGTTGGACTTTTTCTTGTAATTTGAGTCTACTTTCAAACAGTCTGTCTTGATGAAATCGTTGGAATTTGAAAAATTCCCCGTTTGCTGCTTCACGTTTCCCGCACAACCACTTCGACTTGGATTCAAAATTCCCGGTAGAAGATTACCGTCTACATTACTCTCTTCAGCAGTGGATTGCATGATCTTCAAACGTTCTTCTTCGGTAATCTCAACCCCATCGATCATCACCAAAGATGGAACCAGGTGGATCAAAACACTACGATGTTGACACCTCCGAGCAATTGGGTTCCCGTGCAAAGAGATGTCAACCAAAGACTCCAACAGGTTATTGTTGCTAATGTGGTTGGTGCTATTGCTGTTGCTGCTTCCGATCATTGCATCCAATTCGTGAAGATCAGTTAATTTGTTGTTAGCCAGGTATAACCGTTTGAGAAATCGCAAATAGAGAAGATTGGTCAAACTGTTCAGACGATTATCATCCAGATGGATCTCTTCGATACGCGGATTGCCAATGAAAGCTAGAGCTGATACAGATTTGATTCTGTTTTGATCCAGAACCAGTTCTCGAAGGTTTGGCAAATTTTCTAATCCTTCGATTGAGGAAATATCGTTTCCTTGCAAGAAAATCGTTCTCAACGACGGAATATCGCTCAATCCCAACGCGGCAAGACTTTTGATGTTGTTGTACCCTAAATGCAACACTTCAAGTGACTTCAAATTCACTTTGGTGGCTCCATGTTCCAACATTGTGGGTCCGCCACCGATTTTCGATGAAGAGAACGACGACGCAAATTTAGGCACAATCGATTCAATGGAATTGCCATTCAAACACAATATCTTCAAATTTGACAAATCCGCCAAACCTGAGAACGAGGTGAGATTGTTGTTTTCCAAATTGAAACATTGCAAATGGCTCAATCTCTGCACTGGGGACAAGTCCACCGTTTTCAGACTACAATTGGATAAATCCAATTCGGACAGAACATCAAACTTTTCATGACCTACCTTGTCGGTGATAAAATCCAAATTCAAGCGCCCACCAAACATTTCTCGAGATTGATTGATTTCAGCTTGTTCGACACATGTGTTGTCCAAACATTTCAAATTTTTCAAATTGAATATGAGATTCAATCGATAGTTTTTATCGATTCGATTTATTGGATTATTGAACAGGTCCAATATGACGAGATTTGTGAGAATTTTCAACATGAAAATGTCTGAGAAATCTTCAACATCATTGTTGGCCCCATACAGTTCAGTCAGTGCCGCACAGCTGTCCAATCCATTAAACGACATTATGCGATTGGTGTGAACGGAAACCGTTTGAAGATTGGATAAATTTTTCAAAACCCACACGGAACTGATGTAATTGTTATTCAGTGATATTTTTTTCAGTTTTTCAAGTTTTGTAACATTCTCAATTTTTGATATGGTGTTGTTGTCCAAAATCAGTTCTTCCAGTTGAGTGCAATAATCCAGGCCTTCGATTTTTGACAGAAAATTATCAGCCAACGAAAGGAATTTGAGATTTTCCAATCTTTCGAAATTGGAAATTTTTGAAATCGATTGACTGTCCAGGCAGATTGAAGTGATTCGAAGAAATCGAGAACAATCATCCGGACCTCCAATGACCCGACTGTCGTGGTCCAACTGTAGAACGCGTGCTATATTATCAATCAATAATGTGCGCGGTCTAATGGCATCGGACCTCCCGTGGCTGAAAATGAGATTGTCGGAGATATCGAAATTATTACTGAACAGATTCCGCGCCAGTTTCATTTCGTCTTCATCGACTTCCAAGTTATTGAACAGCTGTAACAACGGAAATCGTCCAAATATTCTCCAGCGCAAGGTTTCCGGTTTCTGAAAAAAGTTATTTTTCACATTCAAATTTGTAAGATTCGGAACCCGGCTTTGCAACGTGAAGATTTCGTCTTCAGTGCGCACCAGAAAATTATTTTGGACATTGAAACAACTCAGTAAAAGTAATTCGTGCATTTCTTGCAATGACTGAATTCGATTGAAACCGACGTCAAGGACACGGAGATTTTTGTTAGAAATGTCTCGTAGATTGATCAGTTCATTAAATGGAATTATCAATTGGGTTAAGTTGGGTAAGGAAATTATTTCAGGAATACTTTTCAAGTGACAATCAGTAAAATTGATCATTGTGATCGAACTGAAATTTTCACTATTCATTTTATGTATTAAATCTATTGAATATTGTTTCGCTCTTTGTATTTCCAGCTTTGCCTTGAAACCATTCAAATCTTTATCGGGATCTGAAACATGACACGGTTTTGGATTGGAAATGTGTTTTTTGTCCTCATGGAACGTGAAGTAAAGCCGGGATTTTTCATCATCTTTATCAGTAATATATTCAAAATCCACAACGTATTCTGGGACAAGCAATTTATTATTCTTGAAATACCAATAGTATTTATAATCGGAACACGAACACAATTTGTAGCGACATTTCCTTATGGGAATTTTGACAGTGTTAGAATACTCAGTGCTGTCCCATTCGGATTTTTCCAAGCAGAAATCTTCCGGATCAGTCTCTTTAAGAAAACCAACAAAAGCCTTCACGAGAATGACACGTCCATAGAGACTGGTGCTGGGCAAAGCTTTTTCTCTCCTACTCAACAGATCTCCATTATACAGACTATTGGTTAACTTGACAACTTCGTTGTCACTGGACGAATAGACAGACTCTAGGACCGACTTCAAGTCTCTTTCATCTCCTTCTTCATCAACCAACAAAAACAGATAGTCCTGCATTGTTACTTCGACCGTGTCAGTCTGGTCACTGGTCCCATTCTGAATCATGATGTCTTGGATCATTTTCAAATAGTGGTTTTCAACTTGAGCATTTTTAATTTTGATAACCCGACGAGTCTTGATGTGTTGAAAGTCATCGATGTCGAACTCCGAGCTGCAATAACGAGAATTGATCAACTCGTTACACAAATTCACCCATATCTTATCGGTACTTATTTCGAATTTCAAATTACCACAACTAGAAAATTCCATTTGATAAAGAGATCGTTCTTCACTGTGAGCATCATCGATTTTTCTCAGGTAGAACTCCAATTCATTGTGATACGATTCAATTAATATTTCAATTTTATTGATTCGAGACTTTATTTCCATTAAATCGTCATTGTACTCTTCCTTGCTGATGAGCGATAAATTTTCTACTACATTTTTCTTTGTCTCATTAACTTCTTTACCAGTGCTAACCATTTCTATCAATTTTATTAATTTCCACAGATTTACCAATCTTGCCTTTGGATATTTACAGATATTGTCATATGCAGCGTGGAGTTGGAGTTTCTTGAATGATTTATCTCTTTCAAGGCTCTCTCTTTTCATAAAGTAGAAAAGCTTTTTCTTATTAATAATATTTAAAGTAATATCTTTTAAGTAATTTGAACCCACATCGAATGTGTCGATTCGTTTTAGTTTGTGAAAATGATAGATCATAAACAGATAGAAATTTGTATGGTAAAATAGTGGGTTTGGAATAAAGTCTGGTCCATTGATAATCAAATATTTCAGCTTTGGTAATTTAGACAGATTTAATAAATCATTGATATATTCCAATTTATTTCCCGATAAGTTCAATTTTTCAATAGAGACATTATGTCTGAGACTATTTCCAATTTTTTTGATTGAATTTCCTGCCAAGTTTAGATCTTTAAGAATAACGAGCTCTTCCAAACCCTCAATAATTTCAATTTTATTATTATTCAACCACAAAATCTCTAATAATCTCAAAGAATAAAGATTTTGGATTTTTGTTATTTTGTTATCATATAAATATAAAGTTCGAATTTGTCGACATTGTTCTAAACCTTCAATTTCTGTTATTTCACATTCACAAATCCATAAACTAACTAGATTAGTGCAAAAATCTAGATTTTCTATAACATTTATAGTCTGGTTGAAAATTACTAAGTGATTAAGATTTGGAAATGCATATAAAGGAATAATTCTTGGAAAGCCAGAAAAAAAAATCTCTAATTTTTCATACTTGAAACCTTGTTCATTAAGGCAGGATTCATCAATTCCATTTGATAAACACAATTGACTTAAAATAGATTCATCTTCTTTTGATAACAAATTCTACAAAAAAATGAAATAAGAAAAATACTTAATAATTATATTTCATAGCAAATTAAGTCTATCGTATCTAACCATTTAAATCTTTTACAATAATAATGATGTTCTTAATGCATTAAAACACTGCTTTATATTTTTAATTGTTATTTATAAGATTTCAAACCATAAGATATACATAATTATAAATTGGAACATTAAATTTACTTACTTTCATCTTATAACTTTTTTTATTAACAATCCGAAATAAAACATAATAATATTAAATAAGGAACTAATTTAGATTTTTAATGATACCATATGTTAACTTAAAAGCTAACTTAAATTAATAAAAATCTTTCAAACATTTCAATGTTATGAATCAAACAGAAATAAAAAATGAAATTATATATTTAATTAATTAATAATTATATGTTTAAAATTTTTTTTTATTTGAAGGCTTTTCCTATTACTTAAATGGTATCTCATCTTACTTTGGTTAATAGTTAACATGTGTGGCACTTTTCTGATAATTACAGGGTGTTTCATAAGTAACTGACTATTTTATTTTTTAAATATCTTTTTATAAAAATGAAAACTAAGACAGAT
>JBBMKC010242247.1:0-10816 GCA_037834085.1 Bipalium vagum
ATTTCCCAGTGAAACATTCAATAAAAAATTGCTCTCATTCTTATGGTAGGGTTGTAAAAAAGAAGCGACATTGCTTAATCCTTTTCATCTACTTTAATCTTCTGCCATTTCTTTTATCATTGATTTCCTTCACAGACCGCCGAATCCGGACTCGTAATCGCAGAAGACACCGAGTGGACCACTTGACCTGACAGAAAAATATTGCTTCTCCAGCTGACACGTCTTTGCTCAGCAACGTAGACACTTCCATTTTCCTTCCTTCTGAGAATAATTCATAGCGGCTTATTATGACTTGATGGAGCCAGTGCTTCTTCACTTCACGCTTTTCCCCGACGAGAAACACCAGTCCAAAAATTATTTAAATTAGAAAATACAAAATATAATTGCGACAATAATTAAAGAAAATCATTTTTTTTATTCAATTGTTCTTGGGATTGTATAACATGTTGTCGAACATTGTCGGGACAATATTTTTTGTTTAAGCGTATAAATTTTATTTACTTGACATTTGAAAAGGATAATGTATGGTAATGATTTTATCAGTTATCGATAGAATTTCTCGGCTTCACCAATAACCACGTGATAAACAACTCATGTGTTAAGTCGACACACCTTATTGGTCTCTACCACATAACGCGATTACACAATAAATGTCAATACAGTTTTCAAAATTCATGTGATCTCGTACGCTTGATTCATTTGAAATATAACGTCAATAGACTTTTACCCAATATTCTGACCTGTTACATGAAAGATCGAGATGTTAACATAATAAGTAGGAATACCCATTGTCTAACATAATGATATATGCAATGAATTACAGTAACTGCAATAACGAATTATTATATAATAATGATACTCAGAAAATTAAAGTACTGTCGGGTTCTTGAGTCATTCATAGGTCAATCGTTGTCAGGCATATGTGGACAACTAAGCTGCATATCTTTTTCAAATAGTAATATCCGGTCACATTTACAAAATGGGCACAAATCATATTACCAATCTCAATGAAAAAATGGTTTCCAACAATGTAATTTGAAGGACATCGCACAAACATTGCCAATTAAGTACACCCTAGTCGCACATAAAACATTATGACTACTGAAAATGTCAGTTATATCGATGATATGGAAGTAAATGACAAATGATTGACTTGCTTTTGCGTTATGTTAATTGATTCTTTCATAAATGCTCAAACAATCGCTGGACAAAATTATTAAACTTTTGTGACCCACGATTTTAAAGATGTCGGGGATAAACATCACTTTGCCATACATGAATTTTCTGTTTCATACAGGGTTGCATCACTTTAAAAGTTATATTCCCAGTTTGGTTAGTGTGCTATCAGAAAATGATCAATACATTTTAGAAGACAAATTGTTTGAATTGACGAGATCGGTTTTAAATTAAATGATTCCATCAATCGCCACAATTTCTAAATTCACACATTATCCTATCAACGTAGAATCAGCTTACCAAAAGGTTACAGTGTGGTGCGGAATTTAAAATTTTACAATTGAACTATTTTTCTTGGACACTACACTATCTATCTAAATCCCCTTCAAGGATTTGTTATCACAAGAATTAAAGAAGACTTTAGAGATAGGAATTTTTTGTTTAGCATCGTGAAATAAAGGAATACCATGACAAAAACCTGTCAAAAAGATGGATTGAAAGAATTCAAAGGAATGTCTTCTGATCTAACCTCAATGGATGTTTTCGTCTGCAGTTAATTACAGGACAAAGTTTATGGCACACCAAAAGCTTCTTGACTCTGAGAAAGTGCCCAATTTTCAAAAGAAATGATTACGGATGTTTGCCTTTCAATTCGGTTTCGATAGCAATACTGTTATTATTATGTTGACTAAACAGTGTACCTTTAAAAAGTGGTGGCTTTCTTTCTGGAGCACCCTGTGTATTTCATGTTTTGAAAGCTGGCCAAATTTATTAATCTGATTGTTAAAATAAAAATAAACTCTCAAAAAATTCACCTCATTTTCACAAAAGAAATCTCCCAGGCTTGGAGAGGGAGAAATATTAATTCCAAAGCTGTCTTTCCCAACAACTGTGCTAATCCCCATTATTGAACGTTTTTGATCGCAATTTTGACAGACTCGCAAATGAATATTTTTACTGATCACAAAGCGACCCTGTTAGACAGGGAAAATAAATATAAATAACATTGTTGAGTCTTGCTTGCAGTCAAAGTTTAATCCCAGCCCCTCTGAGATGATACCGTTGTTCAGTGCCTGGGAGAATATCGACAGAAAAGCGAATATTCCCATTTAAATACGACGTATGCCCAACCAGTTTCTGCTTGAGAGTTCCTCGGGTTGGGTTTTTGTACTGGGCTTTTATCGATTTCTTTCATTTTTAATATTCACGGGGTAGTTCATACAGAAATTGGGAACTCCAATGGGTCCCTTGGATTGACTTTCGAGGGATTTATGGTTATTGAGGTTTAAAGAAGACTTTCATTTCCCTTTGATTATAAACACACTGGAAGCAAAAAATTGACAAAAAAGTTTTCTGAGATTTTTTCCTTTTGAAATTTAACATTATTTTGTTCAAACTTTTCGTACAATTCACAATTGCTAAGACCCAAGCATTGACCACCCTTTTGTGTACACATGTAAGTCTTAGAGAGTCAAAAGTGATTGAAATATCAGGCGAAGTGCTTTTTGAGGAATCAGAATATGGTACACTTTCTGAAGGTACTTAGATCAGTTCAATATCATTGAAATGTTCTTTAAAGCCATTTTCAATTTAAATACCCAAACCAACCTAAAGTCAAACAGGGTGAATATATAGGCTTGTGAACCATGTTGAGCGTGTAGATTTATATTCGAGACAAAGTTTTGAAATGATGTCTGTGAACATTATGGTCCAAAAAACCTTGGTTACTTAAACTTGTGGCATTCACAATTCCAAATTTGGCAAGGCATTGTTATAAGTTATATTTTAGAAGAAACTCGACATTTTTTGTTTGAATATTTTGTTTCATATTGTTTTTATATAATACATTTTACCATTTTAGAGAAGTCTGCAAATCTTTCTATTATCTTTCTCGTAGGATCTACGAAACCCTTTCAATTTTGTCTAAATTCAACCCTCGTGTTGAAGTTTTCCATCGCGCCCTATTTTATAAATATAAATATAAATTATTAATATTTTATACATTATTACCTTACTTCAAACTTCATTAATCAGAAATAAATTAATTTTTTGCCATGTTTTATTAATATATTACTGTACAAAAAAGTGTAATAATTAATTATATAATGAAATAATTAATTACAATAATAATAAATAAAAATAGTAATAATAATAATAGTAATAAATAATAAACTAAAAAAGTTTTTTTCATGAAAAATGGTATTTTATTTATAATTTTGAAAAAATTCTTTTCTTTGTTTTCCCTAAAGTTTTTCACAGGTCAGACATAAAATGCCATACATAATTAAATAAACGTCTCCTTTTAGAAATAGGTTAAATAATTTAAAACAAAAAATGTATCTATTATTTATATATTTTCCCAATTATTATTATATTGGTAAAGTCGAATGAGAGTAATTAGGTAAGATATATCTGAGTTCTTTGTCAATCCAAGCTAGTTTCAAAGCTTTGAGTAAACAAATATAAAAACACATAAAAATCGATAAAAAATCAAAAATAATTTTAAATATATTCCAAAAAGTTTAAAAATTAAAAAAATTTTTAAAATAATAAAAAGGTATTTTTTTGGAAAATAAATAAATTTTTTAAAGTTATTAAAGAAAACTTTTATCATCCAATGATTTTTGCTATCTTCATTCTGAAAATTAATCCTTATTCTTGTTAGTTACTTCGACGTTATCCACAGTTTCAAAATTCAAAAACTGAGGGTTTGGTAAATTTTTCTTTGAAGAAAATAATTGTATAGTTTTAATAAGTGTCCTGTTTTTATCCTTTATTTAAACAAATTAATTATCTAAAACTTTTATTAAAATTAATTTAATTATTTAATTTTTTAAAAAAGATTTAAATTTATTAAAATTATTAAAAAACTTATTTTACATTAAGGATTAAATTTTAAAATATTATTTTAAAAATATTTATGATTTATTTTTTATTATTTAATATTAATTACAATTTAATCCTTACAATTGTTTTACTTAGTAATGGCTCATACTATTTTTTTCATCAATATTAAAATTACCCATCCATTTATCAAAAGGATTGATCTGTCAGATATCATGCAATATGTTTCTGAAGTACGAAAACCATTTTCTTCATATTTTGCACATAGAAAAAATTTTCAGGAACCGTGGAGGATACAAATACGGAAGTAACAATAAATTTTAAAGTCGAAGATGAAGTTTTGTAGACACAGAAGACGAAATAATTCATGAAAAGAAGAAGATTAGAATTTCAGCGCTGATGATTTTCAGACTGTGAGATAAATTGAAAGTTAGTAGGGGGATGTAGCTCAGCGGTCAGAGCATGTGAAGGTCCCGGGTTCGAATCCCGGTATCTCCGATTAATTTTCACTAACACAGAGTATAATGCATATTTTGAAGATGTTTATTACTGAATGTTAGGCCGTCTCATAAGTCTTTACGGAAGAGATGTATAGAACAAAAATTTATTTTATAAAAACAAGAATATTTTATTCGATAATATAATACCCGTTATGAATTATCTTTGGCCAATGTTCAGACAAAAGTTCAATACCATGCTTGAAGAACCTCTGGTTCTTTCCGACGAAACACGCAATTTCGACAGCGCACTTGCTATTAAACTTTTTTTCCTTGTTGAAGAATAACGTCTCGTCGATTGAGCAGAGATGGATGGTAAGTTTCAAGTCATCATGTAGTTCATTTAATTATCGACAATAGACCTCAATAGTGATGGTAGTGAGCGAACCTAACCAGTGCTCTTTGCGCTTTGCATTGACACATAAAACTCATTTTTCATCACAGCATATATATCTATCCAAAAATGGATCTATACCTTCTTAATTTCAAAATGAGAATAATAAACCTCAATTTGAGAATAGTAAACTTCAAAATGGAATAATAAACTTCAAAACAAGAATTTTTAAAAATTAAAAAAATATTAACAATCAACATTAGTATTGCATATCTTGTTAGTTCAGAGCCGTAGTGACTTTTGCTTGTATGCTTGCGATGCATTTAGCACATGTTGTTGCAGTAATTGTCTGCAGACCTTCATCCATGTATTTTTCTAAAACTCTTGTTCTGTGCTCTTTGATGGTCAATTCTGGATTTTTGTTATTAAGAATACTTAATATATTTTTGGACAGTTCTCTTCTCACATAACTCTTCATAATAGACAAAACATTTTCGATGGGATTGAACATCGGACTATATGGTGCCAGTCTAAGTATTTTGTTTTCTCGAAATTCCTCTTCCTGTAAAATTTCTTCAATTCCCTTGTGGCAAGGTGCATTGTCAATGACCAAAACAACGGGTTCACGATGCTTAATCATTGCTTGTCGAAAGTAGGTTTTCATCCACACTTTTGCATTTTTTTTTGAAGGAACCTCGTCTTATTTCATAATAAATCAATCCCATAGTACTAATGCAGCCTGTCACATGAACATTAGCATCTTTGGAACCGGCTGCTATAGTGCTGCATCTTGTTCCTTTTCTCGATCTCACCTGCGTTCTTGAAATATGTATGTTTAAGTTGGATTCATCCATAAACAAAATTGATTTATTTTGAGACTGAAAATCCAAAAGACATTCAACGAAGTCCTTGCGTTTTTGTTTATTTACGACAGAGTTTCCATTTTCGGGTTCCTTCCGTACATTTTTCAATGTGTAGCTAGAAAATCTTATTTTTTAGAAATTGTTGTCTTTGAAACAGATCATGGCGAGTGAGCAAAGACGTGCAAATCACCACCCGATTCAAAAGTTGTATTTATCTAGAGCATGTGGAATTCAGTTTCTGAATTTAGAGGTGTTTTCCATTTGAATTTAATGACGATGAACACCTGCTTTAGAGGTTCCCATGAGTTTTGCTACTTCCCGTGTTGCTCTACAAGGATTCTCTTCCACCAACCTATTTAGGCCATCAATGTCTGCCTGTACAGATCGACCAAATGTCAAAATCTTTGTTCCGTAGCTTTTTAAATCATTTTTCGAATGTACTTAAACTAACATGTTCGATTAATACCATAGATAACCGTTTTAAGACTGTCTAGCTTTTAATCCGCACTTAAAGTCAAACAACAGACATACTCTTCTCATTCCTTGATCAAATTCTATCACCAAGAATAAGAAATGCATTAATTTCATGTAAAATCACCTTTAAATAAAATTATTTTTAAAAATGAGCGTATACATTATTTTAATTAATGTGGATAAACAATACTAAATAATCTTATATGAAAAACCGTAAAGACTTATGAGGTGACCTAATATGTTCCGGAGAAATTCATTGAATTTCATGATTTTACCTATAAATCTTTACCAATAGGAATACTCATCCATGTTATGAATAAAAAGTTATTTATAGTATAAATCATTTTCGTGGCAATGTTCCCTAAACAATGTCCCAGAAAAGAGGTTTGAGTGTTGAGGTTTGAAAGGAAAACGTCTTCCTTCTCTTTCTTGGTGTGATCTAATATTTTCCTTATTTTACTATTTTTTGCATTGGCTTATAATTCAAGTTAACGGGTGACGGGATAGTGAGTACCGGATCAATGATATTCAATTTAAAATATCTTTTTGATTCTTAGAGAATTCTGCGTCTGCATTTATTGATATCTTAAAATCTTCTTTGTTTATGGTCTGTTATTGTGTTTCTGTATATAATGAGTTATTCTAAATAAAATTATTTTAGTTAGGTTCTTTTATTCTTTGTTTTCGTAATCTCTCTTTATCTTGGATTATTTACTGTTTAGAAACTCGTCTACTTTTAGTCGATCATTTTCTTTATTTTCCGAGTCGTATAATTGTTTAATCCTTCATTGTCACCCAAGTCAACATCAATCTGTCCTTTTTAAGGAGAAATCTGAGTAAATCTTTCTTTGGTCCAGTAGATAGAAGTAATAGAAAGAGACGGAAATAATATTATTTTATTATTTACCATTAATTAAAAAAATAATAGTAAAATTACTTTTTGGAAATATTTTTAAAACATTTACGACCCAGACGGTTTCGATGATATAATTACATTATTAAAAGCTTATTTTCTAAATCCGTCAAATACATTAGCATTCATTTCTCTCGTCGGATTAATTACGGAATCTTCTTAATCTTTGTCAAAACCCAGACTCGGAGATGAAACGTAAATTGGAGCGAAGTCTACATGAAGTAATCTTTAGGGTTTTGTCATAATTGACCAAGATTTATAATCATTGATTAATTATTAAGTTTCTTCAAAACTGAACCAGTTCATTTTTTTCAATATTTGGTATTTACCGGATTCACCGCAAACGAAAATTAAGGGGATTTCGGGCTTTTATATGTCCTAAAAGTTAGAAATATATTATTCTAAAGGTTTCTATCCTTTATCACTAGAAATTTAATTTATTTTGGTATAGAATAAAGACTTCATCAATAAGATATATATATTTAAGAATTTAAAGTTCTGGAACTTATATATCTTTCAAAGGTACTTTTGGAATCTATATAATTGTTAAACACGCAACCTTAGAAAAATCTGTGAAAATCCATTTGAACCAGAAAACGAACAAATAATGTTTTTATTGCAACACAAGTCATTTGAGAGTTCTTCGTGGTGTAGGAATATAAGACCTTTATAAACTAACTTACACTTTACACATTTTTTCGTTATTAGTGTGTGTAATTAAGCAATCGCTATGTCACATAACGAAAGGAGACAATATAATAACAGAAAAATAAATAAATAATATCGCCCTTGATATTTTAGAGAAATTTCCTTATGTTTCGGCATCCATTTTCATTTTGCTTTCCCCAACAGCTGCTTCAGACTCCTTTTATTGATGTTTTCAACAATCCCATTATGTTGCTTTATATTATCCTTTCTGTTGCCTTTTTAGCATCTATAATGGAAAGATTATACTCAATAATAACAACAAAGGAATTACAATAAGATCTTAGTACATTTATATTAAATTTTTTTATTCTGCATAATATTTATTATTTAATGATTTTTTATTTTTATGAATAAATATTCATTATTAACCATCATTTTAATAATATTTCTGAATGTAAAATAAATAACAGTGGTAATTGGTGAGATCATTGCGAAGAGTATATGAGAATTCAAGCGTTAAAAATATTTTTTATGTATCCAACTTATAATATCAATATAATAATATTAGTTAATATTTCAATCCAACAATTTGTTTAAATAATATTTTAACATTTCAGCGCTATTTCAAAATTTGAATATCAAAAAAATGTATGTACGACATGACATGCTTTAAGAGTTTTGGAAAAATATTAAAATATTAAGTGTATACTTAGATAGTGATTTTAGGTTAGATTGCTTTCGGCCATCGATGAGTACGTGATTTGTGCCTTAATCTTTTTAATTTTTATCTAAATGTGGCCAGAACCTTCATAACAATCTCGTATTATAAATATTTCTACTGAATTATGCTCAAAAAATTTCAGAAAAAATAAAATGGATATTTTAAAATTTTTTTGGTAACTGTTCCTATTGATTTTCTTTAACCTTCTCTCTACGACTTTTGTTCAGAGGAATCTGATTCGGATAAGGTTTTGAATTTATGAATTTGTTTTTTTCCAAAGTATTATTGACATTGAGAATCGGAATAAATAAATATTCTAAACTGTAAATTCTTAGTAGCCTTTTTTTAAAATTATTTTTATTAACATTTTATTATTGCTTTATTGATATTTGATTATTTGACTGAGTCTGTAAATGTTCTCTGGTGATTGGTATCAGTGTAATCCTCTATCGTATTTTACAATTTGGTATCCTATCTGGACTCTTTCTTGTTCAGTTGATATCAGTACAGTTTCTCTAAACATCTGTTTTGGCTGCAATCCAAAACCGATTATATGTTAAACTGAATCGGGAGCCTAGTACAATCTTTAAAATATTTCGTAATCATTCTAGAGAAATTTTGAGTACTTCGTCAAGACAACGGGATTCAGAACTTTGAAACTCTTTGGAATAATTGAAACAAGTTGACGGTATTTTGCCTTTGGTTACATATAAATATTCATAATAGTTCGACCAATCCGATTGGTTAATCGAAAATGTTTATCATAATTATATTATATTAATAAATTAATTAATTCATAATAAATCATGTTACCATTTTGAAAAATTTATTTTTGAACAAATAATATTTACTGATAAATTAAAAATTCAAAAATTAATAATAAGTATAACTAATAATTATAAATAATATTTAAAATAATATAATATTATTATAAAATATTTTTAAATATATTAAGCCTAATAATATTGATATATCAAAAAAAAGGAAAATTTTTTATTAATTTATAAAAATAATGTTAATTTATGTCATTGATCTGAAAATAAATTTCTGAGATTCCCTGTTTCGGAAAACATAAAGCTTTCTTTAGCGGTGAAATGAGACATCTGAGATTGAGAAACGATGAAGGTGTTATGTGATGATTAAATTTTACCCACTAACTGAAACATGGAGAAAATCGGAGTCCTCCTAAACAATGTCTTTTATCGCTTAATGTTGATCGGAAAATCCCCAGGACTGAATCAAGATTATTCAAAGAATGTCTCTGAGCACTTCAGAGGTTTGAGTTTTTTACTGTCTGTGTTTGATGAACTAAAACGGTTTGGCTGACGATATATATTTCACGGGAAAATGTCTTGTTCTAGTCTGAAGCTTGATCATAAAAGGATTTTTTCTTCATTTTAAGTCATGTATAAACAAAGGACAAAAAAGTTCGAAACTTTCTTCATGGTAATCTTAACGGACCTAATCGACATTTCTTCCTTTTATTACACGATTTCTTTTCAGCTAACAGCTTTCAAATAACCACGAGAGATTAGGGTTTCCTTTGTAGAAATACATGAAAAGTATAGAGTTTTCCATAAGTAACGCCGAATTTAAAAAGTTAATAATTATGTCAAAAATCCATAAAAACAAACATATTTTTATATTTTTTATATTTGCCCAAAATTGATCGAAGTTTTCGAAGCATTATTTTGATAATAGACGTTAACAATAAGAACACGCTTTTATAGGGTTAATTTCTCCATCTTAAATAAATTTTAAAAATCTGGATGACTATTTATAAATAATAATTATTTTGAATTATTAAAACAAAAGTAATTTTTTTCTTTGTATATAAATAAATGGCAGATGTTCCTGATTATGCTTTTGTAAAAATAGAAAGAAACATCGCCAAATGATAAATAACAAACCACTGCTTAATATACTGTTTAATAAATATTTCTGTTCTCAGTATATTCTCTATATGTTTAATTGGTTCTTTTAAAAGGCATTGATCTCCGGATTCTTTTATCAAAGTTTTCACTTTATACCTTTTACCAGACTCATTATTTACACATTATTTAGTAAATCAATTTTAATTCTTTATCTCAGGGAAATTAATGAGCTTACAAAAGGAAATAATTAAAACCATGACCTTTTTAAATATTATTAAGAATTGTTAAAATAATAAATAAAAATAATAAATAAAAATAATAAAAAACACATAATAAAAAAAATAAATAATGATAATAAATAATACTAATACTAATAATAATAATAAATAATAATAATACTAATAATAATAATAACTAATAATAATAATAATAATAATAATAAATAATAATAATAATACTAATAATAATAATA
>JBBMKC010242258.1:0-10815 GCA_037834085.1 Bipalium vagum
GAACAAACGGCTAAAAAGGTAATGGCATCAGTTTTTTGGGATGCCAAGGGTATTCTGCTAATAGATTACCTTGAAAAGGGCAAAACTATAATTCCGAGTACTACACAAGTCTTTTAGACCAGTTGGATTTACAGATTCGCCAAAAAAGGCCTGGCTTACAGAAGAAAAAAATAATTTTTAATCAAGATAATGCACGAGCTCACACAATGTCAATGGAAAAATTCAAAGAATTAAATTATTATTTACTTGAACAACCACCTTATTCACAAGATTTATCTACTAGTGACTTCTACCTTTTCAGAACCATAAATCAATTTCTTCGGGGTAAGCATTTTAAATTAAATGAAGAAGCTATGGCATCCGTTGACCAGTATTTTGCAGACCTTCCGGAATCTCACTTCAAACATGGCATAGAATTGTTTGAGAACAACTGAACTAAATGTGTTGAATTGCTAGGAGACTATGTTATATAATAATATGAATTTAAATAAAAAAAATTTCTTTTTCGCTTTCAGAACTTTTCACGCAATCGTTGTCTTTTTTCCATTTTAATTTCCACTGAGGCATTATATTTACTGTAATCAATCAAGTGGAAAAATTATGAGCACCTTAGCGCGATTGTGTAATTTCATAAATTTTGCTTAATCATTGTGTAGCTGCATAAAGTATTGATAATTCATTAGAAAAGTTGTAGTATAGAAATATGTTATGATTCAATGATAATAATAATAATAATAATAATAATAATAATAATAATAATAATAATAATAATAATAATAATAATAATAATAATAATAGTAACTATCTTTGATTAAAATGTTTAAATTTATATATTCTTTTAAATGAATATATAAAGTTGTTTCAAGTACAAGCGAATATTTTATTTTTTATATATTTTTTATTATTTTTTTCGGTTTACCCAAGACACCACCGGGGAAAAATAAATAATAAAAACTATAAATAAGGTATAAATACTAATACTAATACTAATATACTGATGTGCAAATTTAATGACAACAGTTGAAATTAATTATATTTAAAAATACATGAAATTTTTTTGTAGAAAATTAATGTTTATTAAAAGTAAAAGGTAAATAAATAATTTTTAACTTAATGAAATAACTATTTGTTTAAATATTCAATAATAATTTTTAAAAGGTTCAAATTAATTGACAACAGTATTATATTTTAAATAAAAGTAACTTTTTATAATATCTTAAAGTATTATTTATAATTTAATATGTAGTTATGAAGAATTATGAAAAAAAAAATTATATATTTTTTTACGAAATGAAGGATGGAGCTACACAAGAATATCTGAAAAAGTCAAATTATCTACAGATTGTGTGATTAGTATTTGTAGAAAACGACTTTTTACAATGCCAACGAAAAGAGAACCTAAGCCTAAAATAAATGCGGCTTATAAGTTAAGGTTAAAGAGGTAAATATGTAATCTACAAGAAAATGGTGAAAAGGTAAATTGTAAAAAATTGAGATATTCCAATTTCACGATATACTCTTTCACGTTACCTTAAAGATGAAGGTTTGAAGTACAAAAATGTAAGAAGAAGTTTACCTCATTCATTGGAATGTTACAACCAGTGAGAACAGCGTTAGGATTGGCGGATTACAAAGATTTTTGAAGAAGTACTGCAGAAAGCTCGTAAAGCGGAAATGAATATTAAAGGAAATCCAACGATGATTAGTGAAATCGGAGCAGTCAGAAGAGATAACAGTGGGACTAGAAATACGGAAATAAAGCGAAATGAGACCAATGATCAAAAGATAAAGAAATTTTTTAATTTTCAAAAACCAAGGCATTTAGCAAAGCAATGCCGAGCTAGAAAATTAGAGTTAGGTCCAGGTCCAGGAAGGGATCAAAGAGAAACACAAATATAGTGTGCAGAAATTGTAATGAAACAGGGCATTTTGCCAAAGAGTACAGAATAAAAATTTGTAGGTATTGTAACAAAAGAGGTCATTTGGAAGAAAGGTGTTAGGCAAATAATTCACCCCAAAGAGATAATGTAAATATCGATGGAAAAATACAGTGTTTCAAATGCAAGAAGTATGGGCATATTGCAAAATCTTGTTTTAGTGAAAAGTCGTCACCAAAAGTAGTTAAAAGATTGGCATTCAGCAATGCAAAAATAAACATGGTAAGAGAAAGGGAAGAGAAGGACGAAACGGAAAAATTAAGAGCTGAAAACGAAGAATTAAAGAGAGAGTTATTTAGGGTAATCGAACGAGAAACAATTTCAATGATTCAACCCCAGGACAATGAAATCAAGATGTTAACCAGAAACGATTCGCTAGAAGAAAAAGTAGATGTTAATGGAATTTTAATTATGGCTTTAGTGGATTTAGAACAAGAGGAATACAACACGCATCCTGAGGTGTTAGAAAGGGAATTTGCAAGGATACCGAGAAACAAAGACAGGATTATGGATTTTTTAAGTCAAATCACGGAGTTTGCGGTTACTCCGATGATGCTCGGTAGGATAGTTAAGGTGATAAAACCACATATAATGGAATTCGGTGTTCAACAAGCAGAGATTCGATCTGTAATCCGAAGATACGGGAGATATATGAGATTAAGAGGAATGGATCAGCGACCAATAAAAATTAAATTGAAAATGGTTGGATGGGAAGAAATGAACGTGGAATTTCACTATTGTGCAAGGGTTCGAACGATAAGAGAAAAAGCGACACAGGTAATGGAAGAGAATGGATCATTGTAATTTTCTGGAATACTTATCAACTAAATGACGACGAATATTTAATGGACTGCGGATGCAATGCAGATGAAGAAACGGTAATAATTGCAGTTCAAGTGGATAGCAACGGGCATCCTGCGTTAACCGGAAATAGATATGAAGAATTAATTAACCAAACTGGCAAGGAAGTCTGAGACGACCGGAAGTGACAACAGAAGCAGCACGATCCGAAGTTACAGATCCCGACTCAGTGGTTTTAGAAGAAGCATCCGAGGAAGAAGAAATACAAAGACCAGTGAGAATATCGCTAGTACAACAAGCCCAAGAAGAAGCGCAAAGGGAAGAAATTACAGGACCAGAACAACAGACCACGACAATTAAGACCTAGAAGCAATTCAGTTGGAAGACCAAGGAAGGATCCAAATGCTCCACGTCCTCAAGGAATAAGTTGAGAAACTAAAAGAATTGTACGAAGGGAGTATTTACACAGATTAGCCGACCGTTACAGTAGACAACATGAAGAGGAAGCATGTGATGAGGCCACAAAAGGAGATCAGGAGCGATTACGAAGATTGATCGAATTAATGGATCCATCAATGGAGGCAACCGGAGAACCAGATAATTTAACTATAGAAATATTCTTAGAGATGTCGAAAATTTTATCAGATATAGAAGATTTTGTGGAAAAACTAGATAGCATGAGCGATGAAGTATGGTTAGCGCAATTATGTGAAGGAAGAATGGACAAAGAAAAGGCAATGGCAGGTATAGCGTTTATTTTGAAGAGAGCTGATAAAATGAATCGGTAGTCGGGGAGACAAAATACAGACATATTAATTCCAGGGGCAAATAAAATTATTGAAGACTATTTTGGACCATGGATGCAATTAAACCAAGGATGGCAAAGTCTATTGGGCGTAAAACAGATATCAGAACCAGAGATGGGATCAACCCCAGTAAAATCACCCGAACCTCCAAGAAGACAACCAGAGTTTAGACAACGAACAAGGAGGGAGGAACAACAAGACGACCCAAGAAGTGATCATAGTCAACCTAGAGAGGATAGACTATGGTCGAATGATTCTCTTCACCAATGATGCTGATAATGATCATGATATTCTTAAATATGATGAACAGAACAAATGCGTTAGTGACATACGACTGCACAAAACCAAAGATGGGAAAAATTTATTCGCTCGTAGATCTCGAAGAATGTCCAGAGGCAAATCCAACAAACGTAACAAGTAGAGAAGTGGAATATCACATCTACCAAGAGACAGAGTTCAGAAGAGCAAATGTGAAAGAATGCATTGTGAACAAGGCGACCTTTGAGTATTACTGTGGCGTTCACAGCAGAACAGCGTTTTTAGAAGCAACTCTCTTTCCAGTTATTGTAAACTCGGAAAACTGTGAATCGGCATTCGTAACAGGAAAGTTACAAATTGCAGCAGGATTGGTAATTGACACAAAAATAGTAATTGTAAGGACAAGACAAGCCATAACAGAAGGAGGAAGTATAGGAGCAGATGATACATGTAGTGGCAGAAAAAAAAGGAAAGGTGAAAAAATCTCATGGGTCGTCACATATTCAGATTACATGGTACAACTGAGAAAATTCGAAGGAGTATTCGATGCCCGGCATGAAGCCCGTCACAATCACCTTTGCATCATTTGTGGTTCAAGAAGAGCAGAGGATGAACCATTTACTAGGGAAGGTTGATTTAAATAAAGGCATCACAATTGAGAAGATATCAGTAATAGGCGATAAGAGAGTATAGATAATGAAGAATTAGTTTAGGCAAAACTCCGAAGCTATGAAATGGTTCCCGGAAGTAGAAGCCATCTCAAACAGACTGAAAGGCCAAAGGACAGACAATCGGCAGATGTTCTGTATTGGGAAAAGAATCCCCGCAATAGACTTGATTTACCTCAGCAGATAAAGGCAAACCATAGATTTTCTGAGCACTCGTAAGGTATTAGTATTAGAGAAACGGCAAAAAGAAATAAGAGCCGATGAATTTCTAACAGAAGTTCAGTCATCCCTCATTGTAAAAGGAGAAGCGGGTGTGGAGATTTATTTGATTCCAATCCGGCCTACCATTATAGAGGTTACTAACCGGAAGAGGGATGAGTGGAACCCAGCCACAAAAGAAAGTCCAGAATGGGACATTATCCCACCAGAAGTCTGGATATAGAAGCAACCATATGCTGATAGCGAATGGTAAGCAAAATCAGAAAGAGATCAGATAGTAATATTGGACGTCAAATTAGGCGTACCAATGTTTATGAGCTGAATGGTCCCATTAGGAGCGGTATTATCAGACAACTGAAGAAACTTTTATTTTCAATCCCTCATAACCCCTCATAATCCCTATATAGCCGATCACAGAGCAGCTGACCACGGAATAACCCAAGAAATAGCTCAGGGACAAATGGACGAGTTGGCAACGAAATTAGAATTAAACAGGTTGTTGGAAGGGAAAATAGTAATAGGGTACGAAATTAAGAAGGCTTTGCAAGCAATAAGAATCGATAGAAGCTGGATAAGAGGGTATTGGGATTTGGCAACCCTACACATCTTAAAGAAAGATAAGCTGATTGCGTTAAGAAGAGATGGAACAGCTTCCTTACATTTATTGGTCCAATACTATGCGAACAAAACGATGACAGATAGAAGACGATTCTTGGCCCTAACTAGAAATGCATCTTTTATGCAAGGTGTATGGGTAAGCATAGCCAAAAGATGCATAGAAGAAATGCAAGAAGAATAAAGAACATTAGCCAAAAGATGGAAGAAAAGAAGCCAGGATTGGAGCCAATTAGAATGAATAGGAATGAGATAATTAAAGAAATTGGCAAAAATTTGATACAAAAAATAGAGGTAAAGCCGACAACTAGCAGAATTTTGAAGGAACCCATATTAAAAATCTCAGAGTCCTCAGATAAAGAACCTCAGAAGCAAAGGAAAGTAAAGGAAGCAAGAAGTAAAACACCAAACAACGAGGATAGTTTTTCAGATAATTGTGAAGAGGAACAAAAAAGAGAATAATTAACAAGAAAATTCAAAGAGTTTAGAAGTAGGTTTAAATCACCCCCAGTGGATATGGATGACAGTAGCGAAGAATTTGAAGTAATGACAACGAGGGAAGATTACGAAAGGAGACAACGAGAAAAAGAGAAAAAGAAAGAAACCGAGGTGAAAGTATTGATAACGGATTTTAAGCGGAAAGTGGTAATAAATAAGTCACCTAAGGACACAAGGGGAGGAAAAGAAGATAAGCTAGACGAGGACGAAGTCGTGGTATTAACTGAGACTATAGAACTATCAGGGGAAACTACAGAAGAAGAAGAAGAAAAAGAAGAAGAAGAAAGTCAAGAATCAGGAAAGCCTAGTAACGAGAAGGAACAAAGAACGGGATTGCGGTTAACATCATCATTAGCCGACATCCATAAATTGAGTGAAACTAACGGATGGTTTTAGAAAGAAATAGTACTGGAATCGAAGAAAACAGGCCAAGAGTTAGTGTTGAATAATGATAGAAAGAGAAAACACATAGGAAAAACACAGCAAGTGGAAGGAGTGGAATGTGACCTGGCCAGAGCTACAAATAAGACGAAGAAGACCTGAAAGGAGTAACGGAAAAGTAAACAATGATAAACAATGATTATTATTCAGTTTTTGTGGTTATAGTATTCAATAAAACTTTTCGTGATTACGACTTAGTTAATCATATTCTAGTGGTCGAATTTTTATAAATCGGAAGTGTTTGTTGGGTTTATCCAAGACACCCCCTCGGAGAAAAATAAATAATAAAAACTATAAATAAGGTATAAATACTAGTACTAATAATAATATTATTATTATTAATATTAATAATTAAAATTAATTAATACTCGAAAGTAATTGAAAAATTCCCAGGAATTTTATTTTTGAAATACTTTAAAAAATAAGATAATATTCGAAACGTAGATATCTATTAGCGTTTGAATTTGTTGCAGTCGCTAAATTTAAAGAATTTTCTGAATAGTCAAATTTTTAGCTAATAAGTCTTGAGCATTTATTATTAAGATTTAATTTAGTCATTTTAAATAGAAAGAATTTGAATTTTTTTTAAATGCTGTAGACATTGTCGGGCATATGTCCTCAGACAATGTACTTTCCATTATGCTTAACTTTTTCCATTATTCTTTATATTTCTTAAGTTAAATCAGAAAATGATAAGCATAAATAAATATTTTACTGAAAATGTTTTATGTCTTCTTATAGTAAAAATCCATTTACATAATATGTTGATTTTTTCATTTATTACATCGACAAAGATATCAATGTTTTTTTTTATCTAACTTATCTGGTGGAATAATTTCATCATTTATACAAGATAAAGTTACGCTTATTTGTCGGACACTGTAAGTCAAACAGCTTAGTCGCTTTCTCAAACTTCGTTCGATTTTTTTTCTCATCAAATTTTTATTTAGTTTCATTTTTAAACAATGACAAACTACTGTTGATAAATCATAACCAAAACTTTTATATATACTGGTTAAAGAAACTATTTTAGAAAACAAATTAAATTTTTGTAATCAATATAATCTTGTTTTCATAAGATATTATATAAAAACATTGCTTTCCAGATTCAGAAGGACCAATAATTAACATTCTAAAAATTTGTGATAAATTAGAATGATTTTTAAATTTTACAAAATTATTATTTAAGAAATCATCACAATAAAAGGGGTAAATTCGGTTTACTCCCGTTTTATTTAAATACAATAATTTAATCATAGTACTTTTAGGTATTTTAAATATTTTTCGAAAAACCTCACAATATAAGTCTAAATATTTATTAATTGTTTCAGAAAAATCATGGATGTATTCTTCGTTTGTACTTGTATTTAAAATACAGAAATTAAAGTGCTTATTATGTTCATAAATAACGAATAATAAATATATTTTCAAACAAAATACGCATATTAAATAATAACTAACTCCAATAATCCTTGTTTGGATTTGCGTGATAATGAAAATTTAGTCGAAAACGACAAAAAACCAATTAGATCCAATCCAATTACTCGCCAGGAAGGCTTATGTCTGGCAAAAGAAATCGGGACCAAATATATGGAACTTAAAACAATTGTTTGAAAAAGCTATTCGAATTACTTTAAATAAACCAAAAGAAAATAAATCTAATAGATTATGTTTGTTATTGTGAAAATGTAATTGGACATATTTAAATAAAAAGTTTTTTTCAAAGTGTAACATTGATAATATCGATTACATTACAACATTGAATTATAAAATATGTATAGATCATAGCTATTTTATTTAAATGTGTGTTTGTTTTAAGAAATAACTTTAAATAATTTAACTGCTGTTAAAATCACTTATTTTTTAATTATGCATAATTTATCCGTAATCAAAAATGACCTTTGGTTTGACCCATATAAAGAAAAAGGGAACAAACCGAATTTCAATTCGGTTTACTCCCGTTTTGTTTAAATACAATAATTTAATCATAGTAAATTTTTAGATATTTGAAATATTTAAATATTTTTTCGAAAACCTCGCAATGTAAGACTAAAAATTTCAACTCAATAAAACTCTATTTTCATAAATTTTTAAAATCAAACTTAGGAAATTCTTTACTTTAGATGAAATGAAATATTTTTGGTATTTTTAATTTTTATTCATTTAAGATTAATGTAATAAAAAAGTTTTGCGGGAAATATTTTAAAAGCAAAAAATTTAATTAAAAAAATATACATATATAAAGTTTTATGAGGTTTTTTTAAATATATTAATTGTTAATTAATTTATCAAATTTTTGAAAAATTTTAGCTTCTCCTGAGCTTGATGATACCAAGTATTCAATGGTTTCTACTCAATTTACCTTGCAAAAATTCCGGTTATTACCGAGTGACGTTTTCTTTATTTGTTTACCATTTCGACTTGATAATAATTTGACTATATTGTAAAGTACAATAAGTAATTATGAATTATTTTGTGCAAACAAATCCAATATTGAAACCTTTTAAAATAATGATTGATTTGTTGGGATCCATAGAAAAAGAGGTCCCAGCACCAATCAACTAAAATTCTAAGCCCACAAAGGAGCCAGAACTTTTAAGGCCAGAGCAAGAGCTTATGGAGGATGATTCTCCAAAGCTCATTATTGACACTTAATAATCATTTTGATTACATTTTGATTTTTTAAATTTGCATGAAAAAAGCCTTGTTGGGCTTACTTTCTTTTATATTTTGACCTTTTTTATGTCATTTTATATTTTATATTATATTTTATAAAAAATAATAATATTTAAATTATATATTCGTTTTTAAATAATATAAATAAATAAAATAATAATAATATAAATTGGTAGTTGAAGTTAATTAAAAGTTAACCCACAAAATTAGTAAAAATAATTATAATGAGTAATAATGAATAATAATAAATCAGAAAATAAAACTTACTAAAAATAAATTAATATGAAAAAATATTAATTTGAGGTAAGCTATATTTAGTAAGTTTTATAATATAAGAACTTTCCTAAAATAGGAAAAACCCCATATTATTCTATTAATGGAAAGTTTTATTTTCCACCAATCAAGAGATCAGGAATGTGAAAATCAGGAGTATATAAGCTCTTGGTTTTCTCATTCAAATCGCAATTAACTTCGCATCGCCAAGTTAAGCTGGTAGAAATAAAAGGTTATAAATACGCTTCGGCTATTTAAAACATCGATCTCTTTTGAGAAAAATCATAATAATTAAATAATCATTAATAATCACTCATAATATTCAGAGCAAATACTATGCAATACGTCTTTTTATTACATAGTGGTGGTCATAATTTTTATACACCTACTTATTTTTAAATCTTTTTAGCAAAGGTAAAGAAACCGATTTTTAATCTTCATATAAATGTTTCTGTTTATACAGATATTTGTAATACATACAATTATTATATGTAATAGAAATATGTTATTTTAAGATAATAGTAAAAAATTAAAGGCCATAATTTTTTATACAGTTATATTTTTTAATAAATAAAATAACAAGAAACTAATAATTAATAACATTTTCTTTGTTAATCAAGACCTTAGTTAGTCTGCTTCTAAAACTTTGATAAATTTGAAAAATAGTGTTACGTTTGGCATTATTAATAGCGTTTACGGCTTCATTGATTTTCATCCTGAGTTCTGTTAGGTTTTCCGGCTGACAGTCATCGTAATAATCAATAATATTAATATCATTTAATTCATATCACTGACGCACAACCCTTGATAAATGAATCCTGTAATTATCCTGAGCCAAGTTATCCGACATTTCCATATTCAATCGATTAGCAGGCACAATAACCGTATTAAACAGTATTTTGGAGTCCTCACTTTTCTGAAGTCCAACTAACTCTTTTATCAATATTAAACCATTGGGAAATGCTATGCAAAAATATATTAATCCACCACCTCCTTTTATTCTTCGTTAACACATAACGGAACTCTTTTTATGGCAATACGTGAACATAATTTTCATATTAATAAATGAAAATCATAATTGAACAGAACAATCACCAGAAAGCCGCAGTAAGTGAGCAAGAGAAAGATGGACATGGTGAGGACCATCAAACCAGGAAGCGTCCTAAGAGAAGGATGCAGCCAGTACGTCAAAACCGTTACGACCAGTCCGAGAATTGACAGAGGAATTAATACGACGTTGAGGTAGAATTCGACGGACGAGATCAGGTCGGGTAGGGTTTTCTCAGGTAATTTCTTTTTCGCAAGCCAACTAAGAAACGTATTGTAATTCTAGGCATCAAGGTCCCTTATGACTCCGTGAGGAACTTTATCATCACGCGGGAGAGCAATCGCGCCAAATATACCTCACTTGTAGATCGCCTTGCTACTACAAATCGCATGAAAGTCCTTTTAGACGTCCTCAATGTGGGCTCCCTAGGATCTTGAGGAATATCAAATGAGGCCCCTCTGAAAAAATTAAGCCTATCCAAAAATCAGAGACGTGCTCTATAGTCCTTTTCAAATTTATTGAACAGTTTACATTTTTGTTTTTTATTTGTAGAACTACCCAAATAAGGATAAAAT
>JBBMKC010242269.1:0-10815 GCA_037834085.1 Bipalium vagum
TGTAGTTTATTAAATAAGGAATAAATTTATATACAAATTAGTAATTTTCAATAACATTTTACTATTATTATATCTATGCAAAAATAGTCCAAGGACTTTATGCGCACCCTGTACTGTAGATTTACAATGGGAAAAGTAAAGCCTTGAAACAAGTCTTGGTACTTTTCGTTACATTATTATCAAAGGAATTTATTTCTATATATTTTTTATTTTAATATAATAATCTATTAAATAGATAAATAAAAAGAATATATGAATAAATATAAATAAATTTAAATCTTTTGAAGATATGAGTATGTGTGTGTCAAATGAAATTTTTTTATTTTTCATTCATTTCGAATTAAAAATAAAATTAATTATTTAATCCAAATATAATTTTACATTCATAATTTAATAACATGTTTAGCAGACTTCAACAGTCACAGTCTCTGACAGCTTCAATTTTCTTACATAATATTAACTCAACTTTGAGACTAATATATCTCAATTTTCCTTATTTTCCTCAGTAAATAACAAAAAGAAAATATTTAATAATAATAATAATATTATTATTATTAATTTTTATAATTTTTATAATTTTTATAATTTTTTTATTTTTATTATTGAGTATGTTTTTATTATGCAGATATAATTATTGAATAACAATTACTATTTTTCTTTGATTTTTGATATATGGTGGTAAAAAACAACTTGACATAATCTTAATTATTATTCTAAAAACGTAATTTTATAAAAAATCGCGAAATTAATTTAAATAATAATATTTATATTCAAAACATAATAAACATGTATACATTTTGTGATAATTTATTTATTATATTTTTTTATAGACATAATAAATATTATTTTTAAATAAATAATAAATAAAATTATTAATAAATAAAATATTATTATATTTAGTATAGACATACATATATATCGAACTGATAATAAATGTTTCTTGATAATAAATGTTTGGAAAAAATTTGTTCAAAACTATTGAAATGCGTCTATTTAAAAAATAATATATATATATATCTTGTTATATAATATTTTTTGAAGAATTTTTATTTTCTTTGTATTTAACTTTAACTCTGAAACAAAGGTGATTTATGTTTATAACCAATATTATAAAAATAAATTCTTAAAAACTAATTGTTTAAAACAACGTCACATTTTCGTGAATAATAATAATAATAATAATAATAATAATAATAATAATAATAATAATAATAATAATAATAATTTAATTATGAAATATTTCTTTGTTATAAATTAATGCCATATGCATATTTTAACACCTGATAATTTTAAAAATGACAATTGAAAATTGCAATAAAAATTATATTATTTATATTTACTATGTAAATAAAATTAATTAATTATTTGTTGTTAATTTTAGTGTGTAGCTGAGCAATCAAAGATGAAAATTAGCCAGTTATCCATTCTCTTTCTTTTTCATATTAAATACACTTTCTCCATTGAATTAATGACGAACGATTCATTTCTCATGAAGTCACTTATTCCAGAGAACTCAACGAATATTATAGGAAATTATTCTATGGAATCTAAGACCCAAATGGACTCTTCCACATCAAAAGATCTGATGAATAAATATTCCAGTCAGTTATACATGAAGAAGTTCAGATCAAACAATAGATTTGAACGTGTTTCTTACAAAATGGATCGAACTATAATCGGTGCGATCATAATCGGATGTATATTTCTCTTCATAACGCTTTCAATAACAATTACAATTATCATCTTTTGTCTGAAGAAGAATACGGTTTTCGTATTCCAGAAAAGTGAACAGGAAGATATCCATGATTGTACCTATGAAGACTGTTTGGACTCCATCAGTTATCAGTCTTCCCTTCATTTTGATGATAATATAAACCCATCGTTCAATTCTGTGCCAGGCTCCCGTAAAAATGTCAAAAACCAAAAATACATATATGAATATTTCAACAGATGCCCCATCGAATTATTTTATCCCATGCATTACGACAAACCGTATCCCGTTCAAGCTGCAAAGGGCTGTAAATTGTCCCAGAAAAAGTGCCAATGTTCTCTGGACAATCAGAACACCAAAACGATTGTTAAAACCAAACCAATTACCGTTCCCAATGGAAAATTTTCCGAATCAGAATACGAACAGTTACCCTGGCATAAAATACATGAAGGCTCAGTTTATAAACCTCTTTTTAAAGAGAAAAAGAACTTGAATAAAAATATCGAAACTATGACAAAGATCAAGGTTCAGTTAGATGTGGCTTCTCAAAATAGAATAGTCACCGACAGTGTTATTCCTATCACCACCAAATTGAAAGATAACAAAGAATTCATATTGAAAGAATATAAGGAAAAAGATGAAAGAGAGACTGATACCAACAACCATTTGAAAATGGTGTTGACACCCCTTGGAAAGAGTCAAACATTAACAAACATAAATCCCTTATCCAAAGACATCAGTTTAAACAATGCCAGTTATCAAGAAGATAGATCATCGAATTCTGTACATAAAAGTCAAAGCGATTATGATCCATCGATTAATTCTAACAGAAGTCTGTAATTCACCGTTTATCCATACCAGAAATTCGTCGCTTTCCAAAAATGATTTGACATTCGTTTTATTGTATGGGATTTATCTTATGGTTTATGTGATAATACTTTAAAGTTAAATTTATTAATACTCTGTCATGAAATATTGTCAGTCTTGGTAGTATTATATTAATTAAAAAAGTATCATTATAACATTGTGGTCTTAAATAATATGAGTAGTATAACATTGAAGTAAAACATGCTTATAAAATCTTGATTAAATATTTTGTTACCCTTATTTTTATTAGTAGATTTATTAATATTTAAGAAAAATAACAATAATAGTTTGTATTACATTTTCTAAATTAAATTGTTTCCGATTTCCATTTACTGTTCATCTTTTAAACATTTTCTATGTCACTGCTTTAATTAAGTATGCCTTCAAAAGGAAAACTTTCTTTTTTCTTACTGTTATTTCTCTTTGGTTTTATCATATTTAAAAAGAACTTTATGAGGTTTTACATGGGTACAACTTTATACTCATAGTACATAAAAATTATATGTCATATGTAGCTTATTAGCATCTGTCTGTTATATTTTTCAGTAGGAATTTGTAATATTTAAACAAATGTTATAATTCTAATGAAATACAATTATTTGATATAATAATATTTAAAATATTTTTATATCATTTAATAAAGTTCATTTGAACTTAATATTTTTGAGTTTAAAGTTGAATATCAAAATCGGACATTATTTTCCAGCCGCTATAATTGTTTACCAAATTTTGAAGGCTATTTCTGAAGATTGAATTTTGTTCATGATTCTGATTAAGCCGTAGCATTATTACATTCAGTATAATAATGTAAAAATCTTATTATACCATTTTGTGCGTCAATTTTCAAATTTTCTAGTCAATGTTTTATTTTCGTATACTAATCCAACCGCTGCATTGACCAAGTTTCTTGTCATACTTTTAATAATTATAAAATCATTCAAATCTCCATTCTCAACATTTCCCTGACAACATTTTTATTTTCGAAAAAGCGCACTCAATAGAATTGAGCGTGTAGAAAATAATGGGAAAGGAAATAGAATTCGTATCCTAAAGATGTAGTGATTTCTTCTCGATCCTTCGGACGTAGTTTTATCAATAACCTTATGATAATATCAGAAACTCCAGAAACTTACAATAAGAGAAATATTCCGTCCTCTTACATTAAGAACAATTATATTTGCTCTGGTGGAAATAAAATTCTCAGGGTGTTATAATTAGATTTTTTGTATATTTTAATTTTTGTGCAAGAAATAAAAGACATCAAATCCGTTGATTAGTACAGTTTTTCAATAGAATTTTGAGATATATTTTCCTTTTAAAAGACACAAGAGCCTCTGTCATGAATAATTTTCCTTTTTTTTATTGATTTCTCTATGGAAATTCATATCCCTAAGATAAATAATAAGATATTTGTTTAGTTTTGAGATTACATAGGAAAGTATACATTATTGTACAAGATTATATAACACTGAGTCTTAGCGTGAAAATTTCTAACCTCCGACTTTCTGTGATGGCTATGGAGTACCTCTTATAAATTTGTTTCCCCCATGCAAATCTTTCATTTTCATTCTTGTCATCATTCACACATTAATATAAAAGCATGTGATCTATGATAAATCAGTCATCATAATTGATTTCAACTGCGATCTCAAGAATAATAAAGAAATGGACAAATAAATCAATAGTCCAACAAGGTATTTTAAATAAATAAACAATTAAAATAAAATATTTGTATTGTTATCTCGGAACAATTCAGAGTAATTATAAGCGATTTTGAACAAATGTATAATATCGCATATTGATGACCGATGAAGAACTCATAAAAAGTTTGAAGCATCTTTATTTTCAATTGATGAACAGTGTTTACTCAAAAAATAAATGTAAAATAATATACATTATCTTAATTAGAAAATTAAATATGGTAAATATTGATTTTCTGAAAAAATTTGAATTCAATAAAAACACTTAAATTTTCCTGAAATCCCCTTCGATGTTTAAAGTGGAATTAAACATTGACTGCATACAGCATACCTTTTGAATAATTAAGCATTGAGAGATGCCCCGGTACACTCTTAAAATCTATGTCTTCCATGAAGATCTTGACGATTTATGTATTCTCCATCTATTAGTATTATTTTCAATTACTATTCAAAGGCTCTTGTCAGAGATGATCAAGCACGTAAAAAATATTCTATGTCAGACAAATTAATAATTTCTCAGACTATTTAAATAAGAATCGTTTTCAGAATTTGAGAAATATTGATTAGAATTATTTTTTTATTTTAATATTATTTTACCATCCTATTAAAATTACACTTGTCAAATTGTCAAGTATATTTAGAAATTTTAAAAAACAGATTGTTGTGCTTGTATTTTTTATCTAAATAGAGCATAAATACAATCAAATAATATAAAAATATATGGTTAAGGAATGAATATTATTTATTTAATATATTTGTAAGTTGTTTAATTAATATATAAATAATTTGCAATTATTTAAATTTTTATGAATTTAAAAATATATATATTTTTAAAAATTTATTCTGTCTAGACCTCTTGATTACCTGTGATGAAAATACTTACTGTGCTGAAAAGATTTACTTCATCAATAAAATGCGAATTCATCATTTCTTGTTACAAAAAGATTCCATACCACATACTAAGAACAACTACCGTAGATATTCGAATATAAGTCGAGGTTTTTTTCCGTAAAATTTGATGAAAAAAATTGGGTCGACTTATATAAGAGTCATAGCAGTTTTAACCAATGTAATGGCTCTATTTATGCAATGTATCACGTTATGTTCATAATTGAATACTCGTTATCATTTATGTTTCGTTTTTTTCCAGTTTTTCTCAGCATCACAGTGGTACTTCTACAGTGGACTCACTTCTATACTCCAGCCACTTGATCAACGGACCATTCAAATGTCTTATACGAGACAAATGGACATTGTGGATGTCCAGTGGACAAGCGCAGACCACCAAAGCTGGAAACCTGAAACGACCAGACCACTTGACAGTCACTGGGTAAACCAAAACAGTCTGGAAGAAGATAGACACCCTACTCATTTCATACAGCTTCAAGAAGACCGGGATATCAAACAAGATGGACGAAACTGAAGACGACATACTCTGGATAGATGACACCACCGCTGCCGAAGATTATGACGAATCGGATGATGACGACTTCTATTCAGACCATATGACTAATGAGCAGGCATTGCAACTTCTTCAATCAGACTCGGATTCCGAATTTTGTGATTTTGAATAAATGTTACCTATGGTGCCATGTTTGTAAATAAAAATATATAAATATTATCACGAATATTTTGCAATAAAGTATCAAAAGATTGATATTTTTCCTTGTTATTTTATGCTATTTTCCAAATGTACGAAAGAAGAAACTACCCAGAAATATATTTTTACCTCGACTTATATAAGAATCATACGGTTTTTCACAGAATTTCCCATTTTTTTCCTCCTCGACTTATACACGAGGTAGACTACGAGTATCTACGGTAATCATATTTCGAAGATCATGCTTTGTATATGATAGAATGTGACGGGTATCATTCTAAATATTTCTCGTAATTGAAAATTATTTTTAAAACCAAATATTCAGAAATACGCACGAACATTCTTGGTTACCTGATAAATATCTTTAAATTTCTATTCTAAAATTATGGATATCATCAAGGTAAATATTCGACTCTGTATGTTCTTCCAGTTTAAGAGTGACTTCAACACAACAGTTATGACCAGAAATATTTAAGCGATACATTCAGAGGCCATTAGTGTGTTTCAATGCTAGAACTTATTTTACAGGTAGACATGATATCAAATTTCCGCCAAAAAAATGATGATGAACTGATAATAGTTCGAAACATGTTTCTTGATAATAAATGTTTGGAAAAATTTTGTTCAAAATTATTGAAATGCGTCTTTTTAAAAAATTAATTTATGATGTTCACAAGATTTAAACTATAAACTATGTTATTTATATCCGTATCCTAGAATATAATCATATAGTTAATTAATTAATATTTTATATATAAGACGGAAAGGAAAGAAGATAATAATTTTTGAAGATTGTTCATATTTATTATCTTTTAATAATGATGAAAGACGATAAAATGACCATAAACTACTTGTAAATGACTTAGTTAGAACATTATATAGAAATATCACCCAAAACAGCCATAAGTAATAAAAAGAGAAATTTATTATGCATCAAACTCATTTATTAATTCCCTCTTTCAATTCCATATCATAAATTAATTTATATATATAAATTCTTCTGTTTTCATTATGAATTATATTATAATAATAAATGTTATGAAGCGCAAAAGATTTTGATACCTCTAGATACAATAAAAAAATATATATGTAAATATTAATCAGTTTCTTCTTTATATCTTCTCTTATAGGAAAAAGGTCTTAAATCATTCTGAAATATTTTTATCTTCTTCCAAGTCTTCAATAATAAATATTTTTTCTAAGACTTCCTACTCATTTATAAACTTTTCTTACAATTATCAAATTTTATTTTGAAATTCTCCACTTTACAATTATTTAATTTAATTAAAATTATTTACTGTTCCTTTTGGAAAATTATATATATAATTTGGATTTGTTGGCGATTTTTTCCTTTCAACCGACCTGTTGTAAAACTTTCCCTTCATTGTTTTTAAATTTCACTAAACAATTACGTTCCCCTCAGAAATAATTTCTAATTAATCTTAGTGTCATATTTCAGATGTCATCTCTCCATTAGTTATACAAAATAATTCGTAGCAAATCAATTATTAAAGAAAATTATTGAAAAATAATTTTAAGATAAATTTTTTTAAAATTATATTTCTTTAACTATTAATATTCATAAAAAATTATTTATAAATTAAAATTAGTTTAAATTTCTGAAAAATAAAAGGATATAAAATTAATTCCCATTTTTTGTTTAAATTAATTATTATTATAAATATCGTGTATTTGTCAAACTAATAAGTAATATTATAATATAAGATTCCGAGAGGTATTATTTGTTTAAACTGACTAAATAGCTTATTTCTTTATTTTAGCGAAAATGCAAAACCATAGACCGAGAAAACAGCATTTGTGAAAATCATTATTATTTTGTTACAATTTAAAGAAAGCAACAGCTGAAGGTCATAGATTTATGACAAAACCACACGCTGAATATATCCTGTCCCAACCAACATGCCAAGAATGGTTAAATTGGCTGATTTAAGATAGGTTACTTTTGCATTGAAAACAAAGAGCGTTCAGGACAATCAAAGAAGTTCGAAGATGATTATTTATCGAAGGGTATTCATGCCAAACGCTTGAAGAAATAACGCAGACATTAATTGTTGATGCGTGCATCAGCTAGCACTCTAAATTTCACCGTTTTTCGATCCATACAGCATTCTCTTGTTGGAAAGGCCTCCAATTCCTATCGCGGAATCCAAAATATGGAAAATGGATACCACGTGATTTTACCAAAAGGCAGCAAGAAAACCGCAAAAATCAGCAAAATGGTCATACAAAGCAGTTGTTTGTGCATTGAATTATAACTGGTGATATAAAATGAGTGTAGTATAGGAATCCCAAGAGCAGAAAAAAATCAACAATGTCTGAAAAACCATAAACATTGACAGTACGAAGATGGACAGACAGAAGTAAAGTAATGCTATGTATGGACCGATGCGACCAAACGGGACTATTGTACGTGGACTTCTCAAACCATACAAAACTGTAACCGGTGATCGATTACAGCCGCAATAAGTACCAAGAGACCACAATATGGCCTGACACATAATGAAATCATTTAGAAACACGATAACGCCAGGCTTTATCTTGCAAAACCAGTTAAAGAAACATTGTCAAGACTTGTCAGGGAGGTTCTACCTCATCCACCGTATTCACTAGAGATAGGGCCCTCTGAATAAATTTTATAATTTGCTTGATCATTACTAAAATATTTTCGGCTTTTGTTTTAATGATAATTTTCCAGATTTAAGTGGCGCATCCTGTAATTTATAGAGGCTATATATGATGTTATTCTGGATTTTTCATGTTTTTTAAGGGTTTCCTAAAATTTGACCAGTAGTGTATATTTAATTATTTACTATAGGTATATTCAATAACATATTCAATTTACACTTTTAAGAAATAGAATTTTCGAAATTTAATGTGTGTAATTGTTTAAATAATTTTTTTTATCGAATTTAACCTGCAATAAATTCAAATTTTAATATATTTATTCACTGAAAAAAGAATGCAAATTCTTATAATGATAAGAACACTTGAAATGGGAAAAGCTACCTACAGCGCTGAAAGTTAGGCAAAATATTTACAAAATTCAAAAAGACTGAAAGTGTTTGTTATTTGCGAACCTGAAAAAGTATTTGAAACAAATCAGGTTTATGAGGAAGCACTTAAGTATAAAATGAAAATCCATAATAAACGGGGACAGAAATCACGACATAAAAAGATTTTTTTAAAAATTTTTTTTATAAAAATAAGAATGAGATTGAAATTGAACAATTAAAAAATAAGAAAATAAATAACTCTGAAATTTTATCTCGATTTGTAGGATTTCCCCTTTGTTCCAGTACTTTCTTAAATTGTTAAAAGAACTGTAAAGTCATCAAGTCCCACTAATAATTTCTGATCAAAACTAATTTTATTTTCCATTGAAATTGATCTTAGAATTGATTAGGATTCCTTTGATTTCATTTTCCTCCACCAAATAAATGGAAACAAATATTATGACATAAATAAAATTACTTGTAACTCCAATGATCTGGTCCTTCTCTATTCGACAAGATACAGAGCCAGATTATGACATAAGTAAATAACTTCAAACTTCTTCACTGATATACCAGGAATAACGTCGCTTGTCTTTAATTTCAATTCATTTTATGTCGGTCCATCATCTTCAACAAAATGAAGAGATGAATTAAAATCACAGATAACGACAGTGCAGAGATGGTTTTCCCTAAGATACTAATTGACGATTTATCAATATCAGATATCAAAGAATTCTTTGCCTCTTCCTAAAGAAAATACAAAACAACTGTTCGATTTCACATGAGTGGAGAAAATCCCATTATTTTTCTTCGGTTAATACTATTATTTATTTTATATATGAATAATTATAATTCTTTTATCTTTTCATTTTTTTTCACGAAGTTTAATTTCCCATTTACTTATTATTTAATTTATTAATATATAAAATTAATTATTATTCAATTAATTCAGTTTGTCAGATTGTTTTGGAAATAGTAATAATATTATTCAGTTGGACGAAAATAAATTCAATAAAATATCTTGATAAAACCTTTCCAATATCTTTCACAAAAACAAACCATAATAGAATATAAATCCCCGAAAAATTAAAACAAAATATTCAGTTTTGGATATTTCTAAAAATATAAATAAATATAATATTTTTTATTCATACAACAACAATTTATTCATTACATTTACTTCACTCAAAAATGGATTTATTTCCGACTCACTTACCAGATTAAAAAAAAATATTGATTATAAAGACAAATTTTTTTTAATATATTAAAAATCTGCATAAATGAAACAAAAAAATATATTATTACAAAGAAAAAAATTGAAAAATTTTTTATTAATAATAATAATAAAATCACAATCGATTCATTTTTATATATCGATTTCTCATAAAATATTATAAAAATTTTGTTTAAATTTTTGTTTTAATATCAGACATAAAACGAAAATAATCAATAAACAAAATCAAATATATTTTTATCATAAATTAATGAAACAAAACTTGATAAATTCTCTTTCGTATTTGATAGTGAATATTATTTACAAAAATTTGAGCTTCAAAATTTTTCCATCACAAAAATCGATGTTGAAGAAAATTAATTTATTCTACTGCAGTATGCATTGCATAGATTAAAACACAGTAAGGAAATTATTAATACAAAAATAAAAGTAGATTTCAATGAAAATGTATTATTTTTTTCCATAATGTGAAAATGAAATTTTTTAATCAAACAAATTCTCTCTGTAATTAATTTTCAAGTAAAAACTTTTTTTTTATTCTTATTATAGTGAAAATAAATCCTCGTGAATAATAATATTTTTAGAATGTTTTTATAAAAATAAACGGATGGATTTTTTGATTTATTTAATCGTTTAATCTTAATTAAATCAACATATAATACTCGCATATTATATTATATTATATTATA
>JBBMKC010242280.1:0-21080 GCA_037834085.1 Bipalium vagum
TTAGCGTCTCTGATTGGACAGTTAAGCTGTCAATCATGACGTACCTTCTATATTTAATTATTACTAAAAATAAAATAGATTTCTAAAAATTAAAAATTAAATTATTATAAATTCATGCTACTGAGTAAAAATCAGTAGTTGTTACTATTTAAAATTTATTTTATCAAAAATTATTATATTTTGATAATTTTTGGGATTACATGCTACTGATTAGAAATCAGTAGTTGTTCCTAAATAATATTTAAAAATTTTTTTTCCAAATTTATTTAATTAATTTTAAATTAATAATTAATAATTAAAATACATGATTTTAAATTGGCCAGCGTATTAGCTAAACCTTATTTTTCGCCAAAAGTTTATTTATAAAAATTAAGAGATTGGAGTCGAACCTCAACAAATTTAATAACTTGTTTTGATTTGCGTTAGTGGATAATTTTTATTAAAACTTTCTGAAGTGTTATTGAATTATTTGTATATTTTGATCAGTTAGATTTGACTTTATTATCGTTTAAATACCCAGTCGATTAAAAATAATTATAATTCATTTTTCTTTTATTCGAACACGAACGTTAACACAATCTAAACCCTTCTGATTTCAAAAGATATTACGAGCCACGTTAAGTTTTGATTAAATACTCATTTTTTATCTAACCCAACTAGTTTCAAAACTTAACAGATATATTAAATTTATTATTAGTAAATATGTTAAAAAATTTATAAACTTAACAGTAAAAAATTATGTATATAAGTACATAATTTTAATAACATTTTGCCCAAGAAAATAATTAAAGATAAACTGACAGGCCAGTATCACGAACTGATCATGCGTCAAATTATCTATAAAGGACAATTAATTTTTACAAAAACAGACGAGATATTTTCAAGTGGAAATTTTTGGTAAACTGAAATTTATTTATAAGTTATTGTTGATTATTATTTTATTTATTATAGAATGCATTGTTAAATTAACAAGTATTCTTTTTATCATTTATTGTTTAATAAATAAATAAAATCATATATCTAATTGGTAATTCCTGTGAATTACACAATTATTTAATTAAATTCATTTAGGTAAATGTTAAGGTTTAGCCCTGAAATCATCTAATCTTTTTTGTTTCTTTCTTCAATTACAAAGCAGCTTTTTTGTGTTAGCAGTTCACATACTAATTAGGGTAGTAAATTGCATTTCTTTGCATTCCTTTAATTAATCGTAACCTTGGGAAATCGTTCTTAAAGATTATTGTTGTAATAGAAAGCACTCTAGTTTTGTAAAAATATAAAAATGATAAGATTGTTATTTAATATCAATAAAATTTTGTATATTTGATTTTGATTTGTTTTCTTAGTCGATTAAAAATCAAAGTTTAACCACGCTTAAAACCTTCTACCCGTTAAGTTCTTCATTTGCTCCACTTTTATTTAAGAGACTTAACAATTTCAAGACCTCCAATTGATAATTTATCTACAAAAGGTTTATGAAATGTATCTAAATTTATATTTACTCCACTTTCTGCTTTCCATTGATTTTATTGAGCCGGATAATAGTACTCATTATTTTATTTAATTATAATAAAATAATAGTTTTATAATATTTTTTATTTATACTAGTTCTGCGTGTTAGCAAAGTTAATTATCTTTAATTTGATATACATTTTGTTAAAATCGGTTCAGAAGATCTAAAGATATTAATATCGAGAACACAAAACTACATTTTTAAAGTTTGTGTTAAATTTATATTAAACTTTTAGACCAGAGCTTTAACCAGAACACATACATGGTTATGGAAATAGTGCAAAATTTGCTATCTTTCCAGCTTCAAAAATATTGATGACATTAAAATAAAATTTATATGATGAGAGAGAATCATGTTCTTCTTAACTTTGAAGTAAAAATACAAAAAAGTTAATGGGAAAAAAAATTCATGTTTATGTATATATATACTTAGTAATAATAGTCATTTCGAGATTCGCAAATTTCTTCACGAAAATATTTTTTTATGAAATTTTTTGTTTCTGTGAAGTTTCTTATTGGTTAATATAACTCGGAAAGAGAATTGTATTTCTAAAGCATTAGAAACTAGTGTTAAAAATTTTTTAAAATTAATTTTCCTCAATACACTTTTTAAAAAAATATTTTTTTGGAATGATGTCATATTTTCCGACGAATGTAGGATGGAACTATTCTACATAAAAAGGGAATACGTCCGCAGACTACAAGGATCCAGATATGATCCTAAATACACGAAAACGGTGCGATTTTGAGGAGAGAGTTTGATGGTTTGTAGCACCATCAAAGAAGATTACACTAGAGTTCTCATAAGATGTCCGGATCACATGAACTTTTTTATCTATATTAAAGAAAAAAATGCTGCAAATATATGAAGCACAAAATATATTTCAGCAATGTCATAAATCAAGATTGGTGTCTTCATATTTAGACAAAACAAAAATCTGCGTACTCAGTGATTGGCCGGTTCAGCCACCAGATCTGAGTATAATTGAGCCGTTAAAGAATTAAAAATTTTTATGAAAGCATACAAAGAAGAATTCAAGAGGTAATTAGAAATAAGGGTATGAATACATGGTACTAATTTAGAATATCTTAATTTTTCACGAGGTTGACTGTTTATTAAAATGTGTTTGGCCATTTGAAATGTAAATAAAAGATGTTACACAGATATTTCAATCTTGTATTCAAAATGACTTAATAATTGCCGTTTTTGAAAAAACCTTTTTTTACATTTACAAATTTTTTACTTTGTAAATATTTGATTGGCTCAGAACATGGATGGCATTATATAAAAAACACTAAAAAATATGTACAAAACATTGTGTAGTAAGGAAAACCAGTCTTTGGAAAAAGGAAGGATTTTTTATCATTATTATTATTTTTGCGAAAGTCAGTAAGTGAAAAATAATTATAAAAATGTGTCCCCAAAAATGTATTCATAATTTTATTTTAAGATATATATTGTGAGCGACAGAAAGTGGATGGTCCTTTTGCATTTACATTTCAAGTGCTCAAAAAAGATAGTATAACAAATGTAGAAATTTTAAATACTGAATGAAAGGGCGATAAAAATCTATTTAATATAAACAATATATTTGCATAATATAATGCATGAACCAGGTTTAATGTCGCAAAATTAAATTATTAATATTTTTAGCTTTTATATTTTATTAATATTAATATTTTATACACACTGACTCAAACAATTGTTCGGATGTTTACCAATTTTGACTTTATAATTTAATAACTCAGGTTTAGCAGCTCCTATCAACCTAAAATTTTTAAACAATATAAATAATTAGTTCTACTAAATATAAAAAAATTTAAGACAAAGTGCAACACTGAAATTTTTTATTAAAATTAAAACAATTTCTTGTCATCTTCCTATTGCCATTGTAACGCTTCAAAAATTGATTACAAAGATCGCACTTTGTTCATATTGTGCTGATTTCATTTGAACTAATTAAATTTATTTATTTTATTTATTGATTTAATATATTTGAATTAATTAAAAAAATTATCTACAAATTCAAGTTATTATCAAAGATTATACTGTTTTAATTTGCTACATTAAATCTGATTCATGCTTTATGTACCATTAATCTATTCCTTTTGCAAGATTATATAAACCGCACTACACATGGGATGGCCGAATAGTACATTGAAAAGAGCACGAGAATAATTTTGAGTCTGATAAAGTCTTCGCCAAAGTCCAACTAGTGTATTTCTGCCAAAGTATTAAATTCAAGAATTTATAACTTTGAGAAAATATTTGGCTGTTATAAAACCAATTATGAGGTTGAATTTTATACTATCGATTTTTAGATTTAGTTTTATTAATCTCACAAAATGAAAACCAATAGGATTTTTTTCATTTTTTAAATTCTAATTTCTGGATTTAATTTTCTGGCTGCTTGGATAATAATAAAACTAATAATATTTTAACCACATTTTATAATATACATCTAATAATGACTCCTAGTGGAATCCCATCATCAATGATACTGTTCACATAGCCAAATTCACCCGATAATAATAATTGTAATAGTAATAATAAGCCTCGGCGTCGAGACTTCAATGTAAAAATAATTAACTCCGTCGTCGGATTAATGTTTCCATTAATATTCCTTAATCTATTTTTGTCTCGGCGTGGAGACAAAGTTATAAATAATGGAATATCATTGGAAATAGCCGTCTCGGGTTGTAGAGATTGGTGATAGTAGCCTGTGACTACATAAAGAGACGGCTATTCCCATACAGTGCACATTAGAAAATATTCAGAAGGATTTTTTTTTGCAGAATTTGTTGTTGAAGTTTTGGAAATTTTAAACAAAGAAGGAGACTAACGATTCCACAGAAGATTTTGCCGATGTTTTTGTTTTTTTTTGCGTAGAAGTAGATGGAGATCACCAGTATTACCGAAGTTATATACCAATTATACAAGGGAACCCAACGAGCTTGGGAATCCACAGGAGACCTAAATAGAGCATAGTGGACGACCTGGGGACCCCCTGTTGCTCTGGGTGAGGCTATTGTTAATTTCTCTATTCTATTGTATTCTTATTTTATTTATTCTTGTTTTTGTGTTCATTACTTTTAATATTATTTGAACGGCATTTACATTAAACATTATTCTTGATCACAAGTTATTTTAACGTTTATTGTGTTAAATTGATTTTCAGACAGTTGATTAGTTTTGATTTTTACTAGTAGTATTGATTTGAGTTGGGTGTGGTCTTTGGTGGTTCGTGTGAGTAGTTTTGCATTTGCAAGATTTACAGTGATTTGTTTTGATTCAATTGGAGTGCGAATAAAGTATTATCACGGGAGTTTTGATTCAGTTAGGTAGCAGATAATATTTTATTGTGAAGATTTTGATTGAAGTTGAATTTAACCGAATAACGAGCACAACATTAGTAAAGTGAGGAGTTACTGACAAAAGAACTGAGGTTACTTTGTTAAAGTTTAATAGTAAAAAAATTTAAAAAGTTTAAGCTTTGACTACTAAAAACTTGAAATATTAGTTAATGTATTTGAAATTTATTCTTGATTTAAAATAATCTAATAAAACAAATTGATTTTCTGAGGAATAAGTAATAAACTAATTAATGAAATGTAAATTTAATAAAATCGGCAAGGACTTATTTGGACACAAAATAATTGATCAATCCCATTATGAAGTCGTTTTGTTGTTTATTATCATTATTAATAATTACTATTTAATATATTATTATATTCGCATAATATAATTAATTAATATTATTAATGTATTGAAGATCTTCCAAACCTCCTACTAAGATGTCAGATATAAATATTAAACTAATAATCAACTTAAATTAAAATAAAGTAAGAAGTTTTAAAAAATATTCGAAATCACATTAATGTGTTATTATTTATTTTTGCAAATCTAATTTTCATGGGAAAATGCTGCGATTCATTTAAAATATTTTTTATTAATTGAAATGTTCTAATAAGTACTTCTTTTTATTGTGGTGATTTTATTTTCGTTATATATTATCAGTGCCTTAAGTCTAACAGGGAATTATTTCTCTCTATTGCAACCATGTAAAGAACTCATATATAACTATTATTTAAGATGTCAACTTTTATGGATTTAACAATTAAAGTAACATGTCAATAATTTATGAAATCGTGAAACCATTTTGAAAAATAAGGAGTTACAAAATAATTTTCTAAGCCATGAGATGGTGAGACTTTTATTTTGAGTTTAAAATAAAGAAATTATTCAATGTCAGTTTTCTTTAGCTCTTTTTTTCCAGATACATCTTTTCAAGACAATAATCAAAAAATCTGTAAAACGTCCAACCTTATTTACACACGAGATTGAAATAAAATAATAAAAATACCAATCCGTTGGAGATCGGTTCAATTTCAGCAAACTTAATCAACAATTTCTGGGTCGTTGTCTTCATCGTTCTTCTTCATTCATACATGACTTCATCATTTAGATCGTTGTTGGCTACTCCTTCGGTTATGTTGTTGTTCGATAACGATTCGTTTTTATTATTTTCATTTTCAATACTTTTTCTAGCCTTCAGACCAACTGCTTTCACCAGTTTTATTTTCGATTTGCTGTTCAATTTAGCCTGAGTATTAATCTTAGATTCATTTAATGATGATGATAAGCTAGGGACTTTTGATGATCGATTCAACTGTTTTCGCTCTAAAGAATTATAAGAGTGGACTGAACTTATACTTGAAGGGATTTGTGATTTCGACAGAGTCGACGAAGTTTTCATCATTTCCATTATAGATTCGTTTGAGGCTGTATTTAAAGAATTTGTCATTATATTTTTGTTC
The DNA here is from genome assembly GCA_037834085.1 of Bipalium vagum. NCBI lineage: Eukaryota > Metazoa > Platyhelminthes > Tricladida > Geoplanidae > Bipalium > Bipalium vagum. The sequence goes on from JBBMKC010242280.1 coordinate 6,331, forward strand.
GTTGGAGGATTTTTCATCTTGCTTGGCAAAGACGATTTTTTGAGATAGGTCGGTTGTAGGTCATGGTTAATTTGGATTGGTTTTGAGATTTTAGTTGTTTTTACATCTATTGAAAAATAATCTTATTTAAAAAATAATTATAAATAAATTATAAAAATTATCATCAGAATTTATTTTTCAATAAATAATATTTTCATTTCGTACTTTTTAATTTATATATCACACTGTTGATTGTAAAGAAAATGGAAAACAATGAAAATAAAAATTTCTTTAGTAATGAGCAACTTTCATCATGTCGAAGAACATGCTGTGAATAATTTGTAATTGAATCATTACTAAGCAAAAAATTGAAACCAGAAATTAATTCACAAAATAAAGAATGCAGAAATCAATGAATGATTGATGTTTTTCTTAATCAATATCTTGAAATTAAAAAAAATATTTGAGTTTTAAAAATATTGATGTAAAATTTATTTACTTTTATCCAATAACAATGAAGAAAAAATATTAAAATTTATTAAATTAATTGTTGTTTATTATTAAATATCATTTTAGTTAATAACTTTAGATACAATTTTCTTCAAGTTTAGTAAAACAAAATATTTTAGGAAAGTAAAATAACGATATGCACCATAAAGCCAATGGGTCTTCAATTGGTCAACTTGTTCTATGTTATTAAAACCACGAGAATTTAGAAATTCAGTTAATATTACAAAGAAAACGATTTCATCTGTGATCAAGTGTGATCTAATGGAACGCAAGATGTATAAAAGTATTTTTCACATTATTACTAGGCTAATTTTTATAGTACTGTATGTGATTTATGTCATTACATGGTCAGCAATTAAAAACATAAAGATTACAGTTTCAGGAATTTATCTTTATATTATTTTCTAGAACTCTAAAATTATGAATTCTTAGTGATAAAAATCTGTCATTCGTTAAAAACTATGAGAATGACGGTCAGATCCTCCAAAAAAGAGACGGAAGTTCTTCAATGAATACAATTAGCTGATCTGTTGCTGAACAACAAGAAAAAACTTACAAAACATGTCGGTTTTTAAACGAAAGAAAAAAATCGTTTCCTAAATACAATTTTTTCTTTGATTCATTTTCATTGATCAATTTACAAAACTCTCATTTGTATTTGGCATGACCCAACCACTCGTTGTCAGTTTGATTCTGAACTGTTGAAACAGACACAAAATTACCGGAGGCTCCTGGAATATTTACGAACAACCACCACCAGACAAATAATGGACACTAATGTGAACAACGACAGTCGCTTCAACTTTCCTCATTATCGGGACATTAAACATGCCACTCATATGTCATGAGACCAAACAGATTTATCACTGACCAGAAGAAACTAATTCCATAATTTATTTTGCAAATCTTGTTTTTTAGCAATTATGACCAATTAAACAAGAGACAAATATTGAAAAAGTACATAAACCGATCAGAAAGTGTGATCGATTAAATGCATAAATCATTATTAAGCTTCATATTTTATACAATAATTAGGTCAGCTTTGGTAATCATTTTAAGCTCGAATCTGCTGAAAGTAGCAGACATACATTTTTAATGTAAAATGAGCTTAAATAAATTCTATAATTAATCTCTCTGATCAATTTATGTTTATACATTGTCGTGCAAAAGTTCTTGAGCACTGAGTATAATAATGGTTTATTAATAAAATCGAATCAAAACTTTGAAGTAAGTGAAAAATAAACTATGGAAACAGTGAAATACGTAAATACACCTTCCACATTCATTAAATCAATAGACAATAATGATAACACGGAGAGATTATTACGAAGAATTCTAAACAAAATAATCAAATTTGTTTTTCATCGAATAACCCGCCTTTTGCTTTCAAAACTACTTTAACGATTCTGGAAATTCTGTTGATAAGATTCTGAATTTTGGATGATTCTAAACTAATCCATTTATATTCCAATATGCTCCAAAGGTGTTCCTGAGAAGACGGGAATTTTTTTCTGATCAGATGATCCAATTCATCCCAGAGTAACTCTATCGGATTCAATCAGGAGACTGTGGTAGCCAATTCATGATTATGATCCTTCCATCTTCCTGTTTTTTGTTTAGATAACTCTGACAAAGCTTACCAGTATGCTTAGGATCATTATCTTGTTGCAGAACAAATCTACGTCCAATAAGTTTCTTTCCTGCAGGAACTGCCTAGTGAACAAGTATGCTGTGATACTGCTTTTGTTCAAGAATACCTTTGAAGTAAAATCCACTCCAAACCATTACCGCATCTCATCTGTGTTAAAACTTAGGAGTTATGCAATTCGGCAGCATATTCTCGATTTCCTATATTTATTTCCCTAGAAATTTCTGAGAGAAAGCCCATAAGAACGATAAGAATATCTTTTTTCTTACTACGGAATAATTGTATATGATTTACAAAAATTTATAAATAAGAACCACCCGAAGTAACGATAAAACAATAATAAATATATCTTTTATTAAAGAATAAAATAATACCATGAATATAAAGTAATGATACTAGCATATGAAATATTTTCATAAAATGCCCATTTATTATGAAAATAAATAACAAACTTAAAAATCTGTACCATCTGTAACTTAACTGTGATATTAGGAGTACTCATAAGTAATCAATTATTTAAGTGGAAAAGCAAAAAAAGAATTTAAATACATTTATTTCTATTTTTAATCGATTATATAATTTCCATCGTTGTCTAGGACCTTTTGTCATCTTGTTGGTAGAGTTTCAATTCCCCGGCCATAAAATTCTGTATTATTTGAAGAGAAATATGATTCTCGGTGAGTTCGAACATTATCGGCATTTTTAAAATTTCAAGAATTTTTGCAGTAAAAAATAAAAAATATTTTAAATGCAAAAAATATAAATTAATTGATAATAAAAAATTATTTTATTTGATATTATTTTTATTGTTATAATTATTACAGGTTGCGTGAAAAGTTAAGAAAGCAAAAATGAAACAACTATGGATTATTTATTGAGTTTAACACGCTTAGTACTGTTTTTATATAATTCTGTCCGGTCTGAAGGGTGATTCTAGAAGGTTTGCAAAACTCAGGTCTACGGCTGGGCTACCATAGGTTCTTCATTGTATGGAAAACACTTCTACCGGAAAAATATTTTAGGTTTCTGAAAAGGTAGAAGTTATTGGGAAACAAATCTGGTGAATAAGGTTCAAGAAAATAATAATTTAATCACTGATTTTCGTCATTGACTAAACCATTGATATTCAAAATCTTGATTATCCTAGTAAAAGATTTTATTTCTTCTGTAAGCCAGTTTTTTCTTTCGAATCATTGTATCCAAATGGTCTAACAGCTTTGTATAGTATTCATGGATACTACAGGGTGGCTCAAAAGTACTTTAATGATTTTAAATAATAGTAAAAAGTAAATATTCCAGACATGATTTTTCCATGACACCTGCTAAAACGTGCGGGTTTATTGATTTAATTTCGTCACGAATATTGTTCTTTAATTGTTGAATGGACTTTGGGTTATTAATATAAACTTTATCCTTCAGATATCTCCAAAGAAAATAATCTGGTGCTGATAAATCTGGTGAACGAGAAGGCTAGTTGAATGTAGAATTTCTGGAAATTATCCGATTACAGAAAATCTTAAGAGTTCTATGGTACGTTTCGCCATGTGTGCGGTGGTTCCATCTTGTTGAAACCACATCAGTGTAGTTTTGCCTTTTTTTAGGTAATCTTTCAGCAGAATACCTTTGGCATCCACAAAATTGTTATTAAATTTTATACCATCTGTGTTCTCTTCAGCTACTTTGGAAATGAACATCCATATTTAATTCACTGTAGACGCTCTCGTTTCAATTTAAGATTAGGGTGACAAATCAAAGTTTCATGCATAGTTATAGAAGGATGCATTTATTTTTATTAAAAAGATCCAAGTGATGTTTACGAGTTTGCTTCCTATAAAAATTTGAATCGTTAAAGAATGCGACAACACTTATGCAAATCTTCTTTTAAAATGTGAAGAAATAGTTCATCTGAGATGAACAAAATTTCAGTAATGTCAAGTATAGTCACACACATGATCTTCATATACTATTCTCATCAAGTCTTTCAATCTTTTCTGGTTTTGAAGCAGTTTTAGTACGTCCACGGCGTATATAACGTTAGATCTTTGTTGGACCACGTTTGAGCAATAGAAAAAGAAGATACAGATCCTTGTAATACCTTAACTATTTTACTGTGAATTTCCGATGCGATTAATGCTCACAGAGCAAAAAATTTGATGACCGCGGAATACTCAATTTATTCCATACTAAAAATAATAAATGAAAAATTAAAGTCAAACATGTGCGAAGAAATAATACATTGGTTGATTAAAACAAAATTATAATTGTCTTAGTTGAGATATGATATTAATTTACAATCGAAATAATTGTTCTTAAATTGTTTTATGAGTTGCTTTTATAACTTTTCACTCAACCTTTATACATTTTATTTTTAAAATAAAAATTGAATTTCAAAATTTTAATAATAAAATAATAATAATATTATTTTAAAGTAATTTTTTGATATTAAAATGTGACCATCCACAAGATAATTACTTCAAATCCGTATCCTTAATGAAAATTTAGACTTTCAGAATTAAATCCTTAAAAGTAACAGAGAAATTTTTGTATATTGCTCGCAATCTAAATTCCAATAAAATCTATTTCTTCGAGACAAGATAATTACAGAGGGAAATTCTCCAAATAGGATCAAGGGATTTCTTATTAAAAATGGTTAAAAGTGATCAGATAAATATTGAGCAAGACAAAATTGAAACCCTATTAAATTTAGATCTTCCTGTACTAATCAATAAATTATGATAATTAATCAATGTACTTGAAGAGGACTTTTTTCTTCCTCGAATACCAGGTGGAATCGGTGATATCGATCTCTTAGTGTAACTTAGATCACTTTTTACGATTTTCGGACCTTTATGATCATTATTTGAAATATATCGGATTTTTGGATCATTCCCCTTTTCCTAATTATAACAATGATCACAATTTTTAAATAGACAAAATCAAATTCACCATATAACGATTTCCTCTAATGACAGTCGCAGTGGCAGAGCATTTAATGTCAGAATTAGCATTCTTTTCCATATGGTTTCCATCATTATAGGCAGATATAGGGTCTGTGCCTGATAGAAACGCCTAAAAATATTACAAAATTTTGAAATTATTTTTAGTTTCATATTTCAGAAAAGAAACTGCACAGGAAAAATTTTCAGATGACAAAAAATATATTCCTGAAAAATAATAGTTTTAAAGAAAACTACTTAGAGAAAGGATCCAATATCTTAAGAAAGATCCAGTTTACATTAAAATTAAAAGGAAAAAGGCAACTGCTACTGATTGAATCAAAATAAATATAATGATTATAACTTTCTGTGATTTTAGCTGCATCAACATAACTGACAACATGAGAAGACAGAGCTTAACAATCAAGAAGTAAGTTTTCACCTTGAAGAGATCCATCAAAATGAATGTTTTTGTTTGAATGCTTTGTATTTGTGTAGATTTTATCTTGCCAAGATATAAATGTTAATATTTATGAACGTTTTACATTGAACCAGTGGATGTTATAGAAAAATAGAGAAGAGTAATGGAATATTTGGAAAAGGTGAATGTGCACCTATCCTAAGGAATGTTTCTTAAAATTCAAAAATGATGTAACCAATGTTAGACAATGGACAAAGGGATTTCCATAAGGAGAAACTAGTACACATGACAAATTTTAGAATGCCAAAATGAAATACATTTATGATCATGGTTTCAGGTTTTATCTATTGAGTTGTTCGGAAAGTAATTACGGTTTTTTGATAAAAACCAAAGTCTTTTTTGTGGTAAACATATATTTTAATCAATTTCATATTGACCCTTTTGGTCCAACCCCCTTTGACATCTTTGGGGGAGTTGCAGAATTCCAAATTCATAGAAGTTTAAATCTTTATTAGTGAAAACCTGATCCAATTGATTTTTTCCTCATCATTGGAACTAAAACTTTACCATCTAAAAAATTTTGAAAGGACCGAAAGATGGTCCGAGATTTGGTGAATATGATGGATGGGGCAACAAATACCATCCAAGCTGTAACTTCTGCGAGTGTACAAACTTGTGTGAGGTCGGGCATTATCCTGCTGGAATACCACACATTTTAGATTAGTCCATCCTGGCGTTCTTTGCTTCATGGTTTCATTCAATTCGCCCAGTTGATTGCAGTACGCTATAGAATATATTGTTTTATTGTTTGGTAGAAGATCAAAGTAAATTATTCCTTTAAAATCCCAATAAACAGAGATCATTACTTTCTTTTGATGAATACTAGCTTTGGGAGTATTTTGACCCGACTCACCTTGTGTTCACCATGATCGTTTCCGTTTTACATTGTTGTTTAAATCCATTTCTTGTCACCGGTTAATAGACGCTTCAAAAATGGATCATTTTTTTGAAATTGCAGAAGCAAATCACAAATATCAATACAACGCACCAAATCTCGTTCTTTAAGAAATTGAGGTACCCATATATTCAGGTTTGAAACAAGACCTATCCTTTTCAAATGATTATGAACAGTTGAATTCCATAAACTTAATGTCGTGTTGTAATTTGTCTGTTGTCTTCTAAAAATACAATTATCTTACTTTCAGCCTTGAGTGGTCTGCCACTAAGTGGTGCGTCTCCAAGATCGAAATTACTGGAACGCAATTTTTTTAAACCAGTATTGACAGAACATCATCTCCATAAACGTCTATAATTTTTTTCCTTACTTCATTTGCATTTTTACCTTTACGGAAATAAAAAGTAATAAATGTCTGAAATGGGTCTTTTCTACATTCATTTCAAATGTGTAACCTAGAAAAATACATGACATTTGAAAAAAATTAAAAACATATCATTTATTAAAATCTGTAGGAACGATAACAATTAAAAATTATTTTTATTGGTTTAAAATATGAAGAAAATATGTACTTTCAAAAAACGCAATTAGTTTCCGAACAACCTAATAAAAAGCCAGAAATTAAAAGCTAATCAATAGAATCGACATCTGACCTCATCTACTTGGATCTCGATTTGTTTTATTAAATTAAGTTAGATTAGCCGGAAAGTCTTTCGGTTTTTGTATTACGGAAGATGTTAATAATCTTTTTGTATTTATGAGTGCAATAAACAGTAAATGTACTTTTTTTTATTATAGTATATCCTAGTATAGTATCTAGGTTGTACAGTATATATGTATATAGCAAAAGATTGTGGTGCATAAATAAAAAAATTATCCAACTGAAGGCAATACTTGTTAATACACTTGTAAATTAGAAAACATGAAATGAAATATTGAAATATTAATTGATTTCACAACTTTATTAATGATTTTTAATATTTGCTACACATTTAATTTAATTTGAATTAAATAATAAATATGAAAAAACATTTACTCCTTTTCAAAATATTTATTCATTTTTTAATATATTTAATCAACTAATAATAATAATAATAATAATAATAATAATAATAATAATAATAATAATAATAATAATCTTTATTTTTAAAGATGTTAAGTAAAGAAAATGTATAATAATATAAGGAATATGTATAATAATTTTTAGTGGTGTTTTTTATCTAAAATGGATAATAATAATAATAGTAATAATAATAAAATAACTCTCCAATCAGAAAATACTTGAGGAATTCAAAATGATTTCTGATTGTCAAGATCAAAACAGAGATTCACCGAAATCTCTTCAAATATAATGAGTTCTCAACAAATTAAAAAAAATAGGCTCAAAGTGACCACAAGTTAAAATTTGAGTAAACTGTTGAAATTTTTTTGCAAACCTCGAAGAAAACCAGTATATTCCAGCTCGAGAAATTGCGCAAAGTTTGGGCATTGCATATTCTACAGTTGTGAAATGCTTAAAGAATCTTTGAATGACAAAAAAGATGGATATTTTTTGAGTGATGATTTCTGAGAAGGTCGTCCAAAAACAAGTGAAAATATTGAAGTTGGTCGGAAATTAATCGAAGAAGATCATCGGACAACATATGATGAAATTCAGACATCATTGAACATATATCGGACTTTAATTCATTCCATTTTACATGAACACTTTGGTGTCAGAAAGATATGTTCTCGTTGGACTCCGCATATCCTTAAAATTGATCAAAAACGAGATCGCATTAATTGATCCGAAGCTATGGTTGATAAATTTAAGCAGGGAACCTCAAAATATGTTATCACATTGTCAGTGGCGATAAATCATGAAAAAACTCATATGAACACAAAACATAGTAGCAGTTAACTGTTTGGATGCTTCACGGAGAAAAATTACCAACTAAAATTGTTCGATCCTGGAACACCTCCAAGCAAATGGTTACCAGTTTCATACCCAAATCAGGCAATATCGCTATCATTCTTATAGATGATCATCTCATGGTTACTTCGAATTGGTATACCACTGTTTGCATGCCTGAAGTCCTCTAAGAATAAAGAAAAAACAACTCGAAACGATTCATTATGATAATCCCATACAGCCCATAAAAGAATCAATTTTTTGAGCACTCAAAACGTTGAAATATTAAGCCATCCATCTCATAGTCCTGATTTGGCACCAATTGAGTTCGTCACAACCATCAAAAAAATTGCATGGACAGCGGTTTTCATGTTCCGAACAGGTTGTAGAAGCATTCAAATCACTTGTTTCGAATTATGGAATAAATGAACTTCGGATTGGAATAAATGTCTCAATGACTGGTTTGACAGAATTCAAAAGTGTATCGATTGTGACGGTGAATACTTCGAAAAACAAAGATGTTAATTATTATAATAAATATATGTTTGCGTGTCATTCCAGAAACTTTTCAACTGACTTATGCATGAGTTTTAAATTAATCAATAAATGAATTAGGATAGGAAAACCTCAACAAAGAAAATCGAAGTTGATAAAGATTATCTTAGTAAATAAAAAAATAAAGATGGAAATGATAATTTATTCATTTCTTACCTTTTCATCTTTCCCCAGGCCATCAAAAGATGTACTTGATCGTTGTTGCGATTCATGCATAACGTCTATCAGATCTTCGTTGGTAAAATCATCGTCAGTAAAGTCTCCGGAACCGAAATCTTGAGAGGTGGGGTTACGACAACAAGCGGCATCGATTTCCATGCTACTGGAGATATCGAGCAAAAAATCATCGTCCAACAAATCATTTATCTCTATCAATTCCAGAGTATTCGTTTCGGAAACCTGGTCGATCTGTTGACTTAACTTTCTAGAATCTTTGATTGAGTACGTGTTATTGTCAATGGAAGCGTCACTATATTGAGATTGATAAAATTGAACTGCTTCTTCATAAGGATAGCCCTTTGAGCTGTAAAAACTCCTTGAATTCTCGTCAGGATCATTGTTTATCAAAAAGGAATGACGTTTCTTGGACTCTTTTAAAAATTGTTGTACTTTGTAACTATATCCCATTTCATCTTGGATTTTTTCTCTTTGCCTCTTATTTACCTCAACAACAGAGCTGTAATCACAGACTGATCTCAGTTCCGAGTTCGATTTTGACTTTGGATAAGAAGTGAACGATCGTTCAAAAGTTGATTTATTGGTACTTCGCACACCCCCGAACGGCTTCGAAATCGGAATAAGAGACTTTCTGGCTTCTGAAGCCTTTGACTTTTTTATCATGGTCGGTATTCCGGATCTGGAAAGAGGTTTATTATCTGCATGAGATTTCGAACCATGTTCACTGTCCTTTGAGATATTTGATGAGTCCAGTAGCGAATTATAACTATTATCCCTTGTTTGAAATTTTTGGGTCCAAGTGTCATTCTGTTCCTTTTCATTTGTGAAATGGGGTAGAATCTTGAATTTATTTTGATTGATAAAATTTTCACTATGTTGTTCTTCCTCATTGTTCTAGATCAATAAAAGTGCAGTTTGAACATCAAATGACAAAAAATAATAAAAATATTCAATTTTTTTCATAAATTGTATCAAAACCACCAATAATTATTTTAATTAAGATAAATGTGTTTTTCTTAGTCACGAAGCCGATCCTTAGAATTCCTCATATTATTCATTTATTTGATAATAATCTACCATCGTAAATCCCTAAGAATTGAGTGACTGTACAGACAAAACCGGTGCGCTATTAATAAAATGTGCTTTTATTTTTTAACAAATTCGGAAATCTAAAGGGAATTTTTGATATTTCTAAATCACAAAAAACCAAAAACATTAGAAAAAATTAAATAAAAGTTCAATAAAAATTTATGTTCATTATTAATCTAATTCGATTTTGTATGGTAACAAAAATTGCCCTTTGGTAGAAAAATTAAAAAAATGACCGTAATACATTAAAAATAGTTTTTAGGGCCATAAAATGAATTTCGAAAAATGAACATTGGCAATTAAGAAAAGTATGTTATTTTATTGATTTTTTATTAGGTCGATACATAATTAATGTTTTTTAAGGAAACCCTTAAACAACAAAATATGACACAGAACATGTATATTAATTAAATACAAAGTACCATTTTTGTTTTTACAATGTCATTTCATTTATAATGTAACAAATTTTTCTTGTGATGCTCATTTTGTAAAGAGCTTAAAAAAATTCTTCTGGTTAATAAATTTTCTCATTTTTATTTTTTTTACCATTATTAAAAGAAAACTTAAGTAATTTAATAAAAACGTCATCATGAAAAAATATTTTCTTTCAAAAATGTGTCAAAATTTGATTGTCAATCCAGAAATCCAAGAACTTGCCGATTTATTTTTTCAAGATTTATTTTTCTCGCATCTCAAAACTTAAACCATCTGGTGTCACATTAAACACTCTTAAATGACATTGTGAATTCGCATTCAACGCAAATTTTTTCATGTGGAACTGACTATTTTCTCCTTAGCCATTCAAACAAATCAAAATTATTGAAAACTGCTAATGTATCCAAAAAATAAGGGATCCATTTTATTATCTATTATAATGTAGTCAATTAAATCTGACAACATAATAGTGAATTTTCTCAATTCTATTATTTTTTTATTATTTAAATAATGGATTTAACCGAAAAAATTGATATATTTGTATTACAAATTCCAGTAAAATATTTTTTTCAAAAATCGTTTTTATTTAATTTTATATTATTTTAATTGTGTACTATTTTTAAATATTTTATTGTAAAATTTTTTAAAATTTTGTGATAATTGATAAAAAGCTAATATACAATGTTTGGAATCTAGAAATTTAATAATAATATTTTTATTATTATTATCAACCATTTAATTAATCTTAAATCGATTTATCATCATTATAATAAAAGAACTTTGAAATACGGAGTCATCCATAAGTAACCATGATTTATTTTTTAAAAAAATGTAATAATTTATTTAGATACAAAAGTTACATATGGAAAATAATATTTTCTAAATGACCTCCTCTGACTGCCTTACACTCACGTGCTATTTTGATAGTATTTTACATCACTTTTCTTATGATTCCGAGGAAATATATAGAACACCCTTCTGAATATTTTGTTTGAGGTCCATAAGAATACTTGGTTTATTAGCATAGGCCATGTCCTTCAAGGACTCACATAGAAAAAGTCCGGGGCTGTTAAATCTGACAATCTTGAGAGCCAATCAATGTCTCCGGATTTACAGATTAACCGATCCGGAAACAGAGATCTTTAAAAAGCCATTATTGCGTTGGCAGTACAACATGTAACCCAATCCTATTGAAACCACATGTTTACTAACTTCAATGCCTTTAATTGCGGAGCTAAAAAGTTGCTAATCATCTTCCGACAGTAATTGTTCTGTTATCGATATCCTCAAAAACATACGGGCCAAGAACACCACCGTCCCAATTATAGCACCAAACCGTGAGGCGTGAAGGGTGCAATGGATTTTCACTTACAGATAAGGGATTTTCTGTACTCCATATTCGACAATTTTGCTTATTCACATACCCATGTAATGGAAATGTGCTTCATCACTCATTATCAAATTCCGCAGAAAATCAACATTCTGAACATGAAGCATTAATATGGAATTGCTGTAATTCAAACGTTTTTGGTTGTCTATAATTTTCAATTTATGAACCAATTGAATCTTGTATGGTTTCATATGTTGATAAACAATTTTCATAATAGCTTTTCACGGTGCTGACTCGTTTGATTGTGTAATTTTTCATGATGAAATTTTATAATAATGTATGAGGAATATATAAACAGATCATTGAATGCTAAAATTAAAAATTAATAATAATTCATTAAATCTAAAACAATCAATTAATTATGGATGACTCTATAAATTATAAATATTAGATGTACTGAGAATTATTATAGAGGTCTGTTAAAATAAAAATATTTAATATTTATTTAATTGGATATAATTAATTAATATTTATTAATTAACAATTCTTTTTGATTTCGTATTTATTTAGCCAAATTTTAGACTGGCCTTAATTTCTTCTCCAATCCATTAAAATATCTATCCTCAAATTTTTGTATTTCTTATTTGAAAATGTAACAAAAATAATTTTTTAAAATTAAAACAAAATATTCATGAAAATGCCGAATGATTTTCGATGTTGGAATCAAATGCAGGAAATCGGAAATTTGAGAGATGATTTTTTATTAAATATAAAATAAAAGTAATTTGATAAGGAATCAAAATCAGGCGGATTTTTTCACTCACTACCTTTTTCAAACGGCTATTTTGACAACTTATACAATCCACTTTTGAAATACCTTCTACAATTTACCACCTCTAATTTTTTCCTATAAATAAAAAATCATACACATTTTTAAGGCTTTATTCTAATTTTTTCCACTTTTCTATATTACATTTTAAAATATTTGTTTTAATAATATCGAAATTTAAATTTTATTGGGTTTGAGTATAAATCTATTTATTTCTATATTTTAATAAATTTATTTCTTAGTCTAATAATGAAAAGCGAAAGCATATCTTTAAAAGAAAAAATAGAAATATTAGAATATTGTAAGAAAAAGTCTATTATAAAGCATACTAGGGTGCGGAAATATTTTCACTCAAATTTTCCAAGAAAGTTAATAGAAGATCAATAAAGAATTATTTAGATAATGAAAAGAAAATTATAGAAGCCTTTTCATCCAATGATAAATTTAAAGAAATTGGTTGCAGGTTAAAGGAATGGATTGATATGGTCGAAATGAGTGGAGGGATTTATAACAATGCTATATTACAAACAAAAGCATTAAAATAATCTCAGACATTAACGCTTCTGTTGAAATTGCTGATAATTCAAAGCAGGTATTTAAGGCATCAAATGGATGGTTATGTCTCATTATACCAGGATAAACGAGGTGATCAAATTTATCTAATTATTGAAACATGATCGAAGAAACTTCATCGAAAGAAATTCTATAATCCATATACTTCATCAAGACACTTCCAAAAATGATATATATTAGGTTGTTCAAAAAGACGTCTTATTTGTCTTAGTCATATATTAAACATTTTTTTCACAATTTATCTATTTTTATTTCTTTATCATTTTAAAGTGCACATTTCATTCTACATTTGCGTAAATTTAACTTGTTGATTTAAGTTAAAATAATATATTTAGTAATTATAGAACTCCCCTGGAAAACTTCCCCAATTTCATCATATTATTTTTAACTAGGCCACAAAAAAGCGAAAACAAGTCGTAACATCAACAGTGTAATAAAAAAAGGAATAACAAATAAATGCATGTTTTAAAGCTGGCTAAAAAATTTTCTCAGTGGAGATAATATGCAATACGCTGATATGGTCGTGTGCAAAAGATTATCATTGAAAAGGACAAATTGAAGTATTTGGTGGAGGCCAATTCATGTAGAACAATTTGAAGAAATAAATGTTTCTATTGGAACAACTTGGGAGAAATTAGTAGATAAAAAAGTTGGACAGATGCGTTCCTCATCATTTGAACAAAACCAGAAAAATCGTCGATTTGAAGTTGTCTCAACTCTCATTTTGCGAAACAATAATGGTATCTTTCTCCACCTTAGTAAAAGCGATAAAAATTTGATTAGTTCAGATCAATGGTTAGAAAATGATTACGGTGCACAAAAATCGAATTTACATCAACCTTAATAATCTTAGGAAGCATGAAGAAATTGGTAATCCTCTAGAAGTTAAGTGAAACACGAAATGTAATGTTATTAAAGAAGAACCAGAACGATTAATAAAAGGTTTAAAATCAAAATATTTCAATATATTATTTTTGCTTAGGTATTGTGACAAAATCTTTCTAACGGTGTTACTTTAGTTTCAATTTTACCACAAAATGGTAATTGACTGATTTCCTGAGTCTATCTTTTTCTCCAAGGGAAATTGATACCCGTCCAACCGAAACCGTTTCGGATATGTTTCATTTGGTTAGATATTTATTTCCCACGTAAGTGTGGTAGAAATTAAAATACTAAAGCTACATATAAGTGACAGTTATATAGACTCAGGAATTACATCACATCAGATTTTTAGTCACCCATCCAAACAATTTTTTTTCCATTTTTTGGACATCATGATAATAAAGATAAAATTAATAATAGCAATAATAATAATTATTATTATTATTAATAATTAAGTAAAGTTATCTCCGTATTCTTCAATGGAAGCGCTTTTAATCTAATTTATTATTTAATAATAATAATAATAATAATAATAATAAT
>JBBMKC010242281.1:0-10813 GCA_037834085.1 Bipalium vagum
AATCTTTTCATCAAATATTGATCTTTTATATTCTTGTTTTTATCCAATTTTTTTAACAATTTATTGATTAATTGCTCATCTTTAATAGGGATTGGTATGCTGCTGCTTTTAACTTTCAATTTTTCGAATTTATTGCAATTTAGTATGCTATTTTTATTTTATATATTTTATGAAGTTTTTGAATTTACCTTAAATATGTCTAAAGAATTTCCGATCACCCACTACTATCAAAATCAAAATATCCAGATGAAATTTCATTTTTGTGCAAGTGGAAATGGCTGGAAGCCTAATAATTCTTCTACCAAAATAGAGATTTGGCTGCACTGAAACGATTAGGTAAAATGAACGAAACGTCAATTAAATCATATTTGATAATTGGATAACAGATTTTTGCTTTTAATTATTATATTAAAAAATATTATCTGAATAATAATAATTGTTTTATCTCATTAAAATCCATAAATAAAATGTTTACAACTTAAAAAAGGAGTGACATAATCTAAAATAAACAAAAAATTTAAATGCAAATAATTTAAATGTTACCCCTCTGAACATTTAGTCAGACTTTTATGATTGATAAAACAAATTAAAGAGAAAAATTATTGAAGAATTTTCGAAAAATTACCAATAATTTATTTAATAAAATTGAAAATTCTCTTTTAATTAAATTTGTCTCGTAATATCGTAAAATGTATATTTTACCATTTACTTTCATGATTTAGATTCCCAGTCAAATATTCAATGATAAATGTGTTTTCACAATTTTTTATCCATTGAGAGAATATTCGAAAAATATTTTATTAATTATTAATTTTACAATATTTTGATCGAATGTGACATAGAAGATACAGGAATTTTTGATTATTTTTCAATATTATCAATTTTAGTAAAAAAAATAATCTCATTATTGGATAAAAATATTTTTAATTATTAATATATTGAATATCAATAATAAGTGATAAAAATATGCATATTTTTAAAAATAATATTAATTATAATTAAAATACGTATCTAAATAATCAATTTCTTGTTTTAATCTACAATTTTAATTATTTTTCAAAATATCCACGGAGAATGATTCCATTATATTAATTCAGCACTATCAGATCATGGTATGATCAACGAGCAAGCTGTCACGGATTTCATACAATATATATTATCCTTTATTTAAATAATTTATTTTACAATTAGCAAAGTGAAAATTAAACAGTCTCATAAAATATTACAAATGGATAATTATTATTATTATCAAATATATTTAATATTATACGATTCTCTTTAATGGATTTCTTTCAATTTGCCACCATTTAACTTACGAATTAAGCTGATGAATTTACTGACCAAATGTATCCCATCTGTTATGATACTTTTGAAAAATAAAATAATGGATATTAAAAGAAATTATTCAGGAAAAAAAGATTATTATAATTTTAAATGCGTAAAACTAAGCAAGTAATTTATAATACTTTAATGTTTGTTATTTATTTTTTTAATATTTAAATACTTACTTTAATGAAAATAGGGAAATAGAAAATAGATCAATTTAATTTTACACAACATTTTTAAAAATGTGGTGTCAGATTAATTGATTTTATTATGTTGCACCAGATTTAATTGAATACATTATTTAGTGTCAAATTTAATTGATTAAATTATGTAGTGTCAATTTTAACTGATATAACTACAAACTTTAAAATAATGAAATTAAGCTAAAATGAATAAAGATTTTTTTGATATGATACCTAGGTTAGTTTCCTATTTCTAAATAAATAATTTATCATTGACTAAATATTTTGGATAACTAAAATGAAATGTTCAATTGGTTTGTGAGGCAAAATCTGATAATGCATAAGCACTCCTTCGTTGGGTTACAACTGAAACAAATGATGCAAAAAAGCAGAAATCTTTACAATACCTAAAATTTTTATTTTAGATGATGAATCTTATTCTACGTTATCCAGCAGTACACTAGCTGGAAATCGCCACTATTGTAAATTAAAGTCCAAATATGAAGAAAAAGTATTAGTTTGGATTGGTTTTTCATCTTTAGATTTTTCCAATCCATTTTTGTGCCACCAATTAAGCAATTAACCAAAATGAATACATTAAGGAATGTATTAAGTGTCGGTGTCAAGAAACACGATAATTACGTATTTTGACCTGATCTAGCTTCATTTCACAAAGCAAAAAAGGTTCAGAAGTGCCTTAACATGAAAATGTTAATTTTGTTGAAAAATTGGATAACCCGGCAAATGTTTGTGACGCGCGACCAATGGAAAAATTTTTGGTAGTTTTGAAGCGATCTGTATATAATAAGAATTGGAGAGTCCAATATTCTGAGAAACAAATAAGAAAGTGTGTTGGCATCAGATATGGTTCAGTTCGCCATATTGTTACTGAAGTTCTGGGATACAAAAAGGTGTGTGCACACTGAGTACCAAGACTGATTAATGACTTCCAGCGACAAAATCATGTAACCATTTGTCAACAATGGAAGGGGCTTTATCGGCATCATGGTCATCATTTTCTCTTTCAATTGTTTCTTCATAAAGTTTTTTCATAGATTTATTTAAAAAGTTATCCTTTACCTTTACCTTTTTATTTATTATATTAAAAGTGAACAATGATGATAAATTAAAGTTGATTTACAGGTGCCTTTACAAAATAAATTGATTAATATTTTCATTAATAACTCTTGAGGCTCGCCAATTGGAGGGCAGGAAATAATAATAAAACTAATAATTATAATATTAATGCATCAACAAATATTTATTACTAAGTATTCATATCAAAGTTAACAATGATAGTGTTAGGCAGTAGTAAGAAGCAATAACTGCAATAGATATTCAATTTCCCTTCTGCCTGAATGAGCAAAAGAGAAATTTTTTTATTGATAATTTTCCCACATGAGTTTTTGAGCAGGGCTTTTTAGATAATTAATGCCTGGAATAAGGGAAAATTAATACTACTTGAAAAGGAAGAAGGAAGAACAAATCAGTTTTTTATTCTGAGACCTAATTGTCTGATTGGCTCAAAGCTGGACGTATATAATCAGCTTTGGAAGCGAAGAGCTCAGAGGAAAAAAAAGAAAAACAGTCACTGATTAAACGGTTACATTAAAACCAGTAATTGATAATAAAATTTTTTTATCATTTACCAGTATATTTATTGATTAACATCGGTAATTGGATGGACAATTATATTATTGAAGATATTTGTCAAGCCATTGTGATATATTTTGGATTAGCAGTTGTGGAGTGTTTCCGACGTATCTAGAGAAATTGTTAATTTTTTGATTCTAGAGACATTGTTGAACTGACCGTCATTGCTGTTCTGATTTTGGTGATCAAATAAAGATTGAGTCTTAACATTGTATTTTCTTTGTTGAGAACCCAATTATTATGTATTGATGTAAGATAATAATTTACCTTGTTCATATTAAAACATTATTCGAACTATAAATTATTATTTTTAATTACACTTTAAATATAAAAATATTATCATTGTGAAAAGTTTCTATAAAAAATATTAATTAATATAAAAATATAAAATTTAGTGAAAGTGATCCGTTAATTAACCAATAAAATAATGAATTGAGGATTAAAAAGTAATATAGAAAGAGAAACAATTCTATTGATTCTGAAAATTTTTTTAGATCTGAACCTTCAAAGTGAAAAGGGAAGTATAAATAATATTCCATCAAAATCATTGATATATCACAATATTTCCTAAAAATTCTTTTTCTCGAATTCTGATGTGATTGACACATTATCCATAATTGATAATGAAATAAAATTTATATTTAATTAAATTAAAAATATAAATAATATTTAAGATATTTATTTCATCAAATTTGTCATTTCGTTTCTACAGACCTACTTATGTAAAATAGCACAAACATTTTTTATCTTTGACCAGAGGGTTTGTGGAATGCATTTCCTCTAATAATCACTGGATATTTATCAGCTGACCTGAGAAATTCAGTTTTTCTCATTTCTCTCTACCATATCTTGAGATCCCTATAAATTAGAAAGTTTCATGAAAGAAATTATTATTCTCAACAGCAATGATATATACGTTGTACATCATGCATAATTAACCCATTAAGATATTATCTCTCATTTTTGTTGTTTCTGGTTCAACAGTAAAATCCTGAGTACCGAGATGCAATCTGTATTAGAATAATTCCTTTTCTCATTATTATCGTCTTAAAGTATTGTCCATTTTCAGTTATAATGTAATATAATTCTCAGACAGATTAGTGTTGCTTTTCCCAGTGAGACTTTGATTTGTGATGCTCTTAAGAAACCCTTTAGTATGTGATTTAATGACCTGAACCTATAAATATCATAAAAACAACATTTTGATTATCTCATTTATTTTCAACTGATTCGGTCTATTTAAACATGTCGGTCTATTGAATCGGCATTACCATTCTCAAAATAAATTGAAGATATCATTTTCCTATGCTGTTTTGTCTAGGTTTTTGTTAACCTGATCAGGTTTATTAATAATAACGATGACCGAAGAAGGCAGAGCAATAAACCACAAGAAATATTTTTTTAATCACACTTGATTAAATTTTCTTGCAAAAATTATTAATTATGTTTATTTTTATTCTTTTTTAAAATTTATATATTTCTTACTCCATTGTAATCTTTCAAAGATTTAACATTTATCTAATTTGATGTCTAGTTGCCAGCATAGGGTCTAGCCGTTTGTCTTATGTATTTATGTCATGTAGATACATGGTTATTCCTTAATATAAATACTTTTTACAATAATATGTAAATAAATAACTTTTTCTTATACAGTTTCGTTTAAATGTATTTTGTAATTGAGCCGATTTATAAAAATTGATTAACAAAATGGATGCAAAACGAAAAACACGAACTTCTATAACCAAAGAAATATTAGCATTAATTAAGAATCAAATATAGAGAATCAAAATAGAAAACAATAAGAGGAATAAAGAAATTGCGGAGTCCATAAATATCTTATTAGCAACTATTTGCAAGATTGGGAAAAAAATAACAGTGGGGAGCATGGCTCTTTTTTATTATTAAGAAAAAGGATCGAAAATTTAGCCCATAACAAAGTTTATGTTACAGTTCCCACTAATAGGGCACAACATGTAAGCTTAGTGGCAGCTAATTCTGTTGATCAAATAATTTGGTTCAAATAAATTGATGGTGCATACAATGGAGAATATTTCATGAAGTTCATTATAAAGTATCTATTATAAAATTAAAAGAAACTGTAAAAATAGAACGAAAATTACTCAAGAACATAAATGTATGTAAAAGAACCACATAGTTGCTTCAATACCAATTTTCTAGACAACTATGTAATAGGTTTGTGCCGAGATTTCTAACAGCCAAGATGATGGCTGGACAAAAAATGGTCTGTGTAAGGAATCTTTGTCTTTTAGATGTTGTCGGACCAATTTTTTTATGGAATATCATAGCTATAGAGGAGATGCCACTGAGTCTCTAAATTCCTTATTCTAAAAGAAAGTCAAAGGAATGCGTTTTCCAAAATGAGAAGCCATCTAAAGTCTTGGATCTGGGAATTTCGCATCGTAAATGTGCCATGATGGAAGTCTTTCCGGTTAGAAAAGACATCTTAAAGCTAGATTGTACTGAAAAATAATAAATTTCTATTACTATATTAATCTCTTACTTGTAACCCGAACTATCCAACGCAAGTTACGGAAGAAGGATCTTTTTTGCTCCTTTATAACGCTCCTATTCACAAATCAAAGAAATATCAAGAAACATTAGCAAAAGTTGGATTTGTGAAGCTGGACCATCCCCTTACAGTCAAAGTTAGTTCTGGTTGTTCAACTATCTGAAGAAGCATATTTTGGGAAAAATTTTTTTTCAAAGGATGATACGAAAGATTATAAGACGAAATTCCTCATGGAGAAGAATCAAAATTTCTTTGAAATGAGTTTTAATGGAATGGTTGTCCGGTGAAAAAAGTACAAATCTTTAGTCCAAAAATGAACAAAATTGAAAATAAATATAATAATAATCAAAATAATTTCTTGAAAATAAAAGACTTAGTCAAATGTTTCTCCAATAATTCAATTCCATGTCTGAAGTGCATTCCCGAAAGATCTTCAAAGTAATGTTCTACAAATACTACGATCATTTCATTTTTTCATTTCAAATATCAATGAAAAAATGAATTTCTGTACATTTATACAAATATAATTTATATATTTTTTCATCAAGTTGCTAAGGGATATGATATTAATTTTTCGAGAATTATTAACTAATAATTATTACAATCAATTATTAAAACAAAGTAAAATCTGATTTGAAGAAAACTATTCTCTGTATTTTTGAATCAGAATGACATTCTAAGACAAGATGGAATCCGTTAACTCTGATCCTTCCATAAAAGAATACTGTTATACATCGTACTTCAAAAGTCACAATCTATTTCAAAAAATATTTAAAATTTAAAAAAACAAGTTCTTTTTTCAGGAAATTCTTTAATCTAATGTATATTTTATTTAATGTACAAATGCAGCAAAACAAATTTTTAAAAACCACATTATTATAATTAATCAAAACTTTAAATGTTTTTTGAAATAGATAGTGACTTTTGAAATACCCTATATAATCAAAATCATTGTTTGATCAATAAAATCAATAACCCACAAAGCAGGAAAAAATTTTTGGCTTATAGTAACTTGCGGTCACATGTTTCACAAAGAGTTAGATATTTTTAAAATTCAAACAGATTTTATTTCTTCAGAATTTTTCCTTCGAATCAAAGTGCGCGAAATGGAAATCAGCGAAAATGATTAAGTTTCAAACTAATAAAAAATCTATAGCAATAATTATAATTTTTCTGATGGTTGAGGGAATTGTGTAGTTAAATAAAAATTTCGAAGGAATTAAGTCTGACAACCAAGTGTTGTGAGATTTAACTGGTTGTGTGACTGGGTTGTCACATTTAATTCGTCCAAAATTTCATTGGAAAAACGTTTTTGATGTTTCTCTTGAAATGATTGCTTTATTAATTACGAAACATGTATCATTTAGCGAAAAACCTAATAATTTTAAAGGATAAATATTAGAATATTTTATTTGTAATATATTGTGTATAATAAAGAACTTGGAATCTAAGAATTAAGCAAATACGAATTTGTTTCTTGGGCTTAACGTAAAAACTTATTCTACTTTCTTTCTTGGTGATTAAAACGTAAGAATATCTGGTGGTGAGAATGACACTAAGACCAAAAGTACATATTGACAGAAGTACATATATTTAATTTGTGTAGGACCTGAAAGACTTAACGAATAACGCCAGAAGTCAAAGACCAGCCTAGAAAATGAGACTGGATAACCTGAAATTAAAATTCATTGATTATTTTCCATTAGTTTTAAATTTCCGTTTCCAAAGAATATTGATTCCGACTGAAATCTCACTAAATAATAATAACCGCGTTGAACAGGAATCAGTGGCCTCTTTCAATATATATTTCATCAAGAATATTTCTCCTTTATTGTGTGATTAATAAATAAATTAGCCCAAAATAACTTTAATTTATCTTGGACATTGCTGTATCACAATATGACATAGACGTTTTCATCAAATATTGTTGAAAACATGGGACCAATATCGTAGTATAAAAATTAAATCAAATTTTTAATAAAGGAGGTGGTCTTGTCCATGTGATAAAAGATAGACAAGAACGTAGAGAGAGTTGTGAGAAAATATAAAATAGATCATGTAAGTCATGCTCTAGTGAAAGCGATTTATCAGATTTTTTACCTTACAGTAAATTTTTTTCTTAGATTACAATATTCGTAAATAGTGAAATCTTAAAGATCATTCCAAAGGCTTTCTATAATATACTGAGGAAAAGTTTGATCTAAAGTATTTTAAAAATAAATTATCTTTTTCTTCGACAGATTCGGTTTTGTTGAAATTATATCATAAATACATATTATAAATATATATTATATATTATATCATAAAATATATATAACAGCTTCTTTTGATAATTATTACAATTTGAGACTTGCTTAGGTGATTTATCCTTATCCAACCTCTGTATTGAACGTTTGTGATTTCACCTGATGAATTCTTCTTCACAATTGGCGATTCGATTTAAAAATAGATCATACTTGTGACTAGAAAGCAACATAAAGCAAACTCAGCTGCGCTTATGTTTCTGTTTTTCATTGAGTTCATCAGGAGCTATTTTATCAAGCCTTTTCATTTTTCCTATTTGAGCTAAATGATTTAACATTATTGTTTGGTGGCATGAAACTTCATCGACACTCCATAGGCACTCTGAGATGGGCAAGTTTCAATGGTGATCTTTTATTTGTCTATACTGACATATGATTCTGGGAAACCAGTTGTTTCATTTTTTATGTCAAAATTTTCTTTAGAAAATCTGGTGAACAAATTTGATATTGTCTGTTGTGTAGTAACAATGCAGCCAAATACAATATTAATATTTTGAGTGGTCTACGATGTCTTGCAGCTTAAAAACTCATTTTTCTTAATGATGAGCTTTTCACACACACACATATATATATATGTATACATCAATTTTTAATAAAACAGATTAATTAAAACAATTGATTAATATATAGCTTTCAAAGATTACTTTAAACTGAAGAAATGTGTAATTTACCAAATAAGCATAATTTGTCAAATAAGCAGCTATTAAAGTTGGCAATAATATTAACTACAAGTTTCATGCTTGACAACCCATAAAACTACTTCTTCACTTTATTCAGCTAAATAAATTTACCTTAAAAAATACAAATTATTTCAAATTTTCATTCGGACAAAAATTTTCAAACTCATCTTTAGTTAATGGAATTGGTCTTTTTTATACCTGAATATATAAATAATAATATTACTGAAGAAGAGATTGTAACTGTCAGAATGGAATTAAAATAATTGATTGAGGGAAATTATTAATTATACCCTACTAAGGATGGAGGAAAATTGACATTTTTACTAACAGTCGAATCCGATTTCATGCTAACTGAAAATACTTGATGAGGAAACTGTCAATTCAATCTCAGAAATATATCGAATTCTATATAATTAATAAGTTAATTTCTTCCGTTGTAAATTTGAGTAAAAATATGACATTCATTGGTCTTACATTTCCAAAAATCTTTATATTGAAAAAATGAATAAATCGATGCCAAATAATAATAATAAATTAATTTTATTTTATTAAAGTTATATATAAATATAAAAGTAACATCAATCACATATTACAGGAAAATGATAGAAAAATAATTTTAATTTTAAAAAATAAGTATATTCACAAAGTGGATTGGTACTGCTCACAAAATTAAAAATATAAATTATATATTACTATTAGTATATTATAATTAATAGAATAGAGGAAATGATATATTATTTAATTACAGAAAACTTTCTCATTAAGAGATAATAATTAACTTTCTGTTCATAATATATTTTATAATTCAAATTTATAAAAAGTAAGAAATTTAATAAATATTAAAAAATGTTCCTAAAAATCTATCTTAATTTGCAAAAAAATTAGAAAAATCCATGAAAATAATTTTAATAAAATAAATTATAATTAAAATTTTTATGAATTTTGTATTAAAGTATAAATATAATAATAAACATTTTTTTATTTATGCATAATTTCTGAAAATAAAGTACACGAAGATTGTAATTCAGAAGCTTTTAGAATTTTATTGTTATTAATATTCTTTTTGCACAATTAATGATGCTTAAATGAACACAATTATTTAACCAATCATATTAAAGTTATTAAATGAATGTTAAAAGGTTTTTATATAGATTTATAAAATGAAATGATTTATTGAAATTATATAAATCTTTTTGATGAATTTAGATAAATTAATATTTTATTTATGGATTTATTTGACACAATTTGATAAGAATTCAATGAAACAATACTTTAAAGAATTAATTTTAAATATAATTATTATAATTTTAATATATAATTAATTCTTATATATTTTATTTTATAGCAAAATATTTAATTTTTAATAATTATAATTTTAGCATAATATATAATATAATGTTATGTAACATAATATATAATGTTTTATCCCAGTCCAAATGTCCCATTATCAATGACTTCTTTATAAAATATATATGGTTCAGAAAATTAATATCTCACTAATATACCTTTTGATTTTATTTATTATGGACTTTTTAATTAAAAAATTGAATTATCGGTGACAGAAAGTTTCATAAAATTTATAAGCCTTTTAAAGGTAGACCGTTAAAATTTCCAGCTCATTAGCGAGGGACTATTATTCTCTAATTGAAACTACAAATATTGGCTTTAGGCCATACATTAATGAAGTTGTATTTTAATAAATCATGGAATTCTATTTTTGCAACTTTTTTTATTACAAATGAAGTGAGGAAACTCTTATTAGTCTAGCCGTTTTTAATTATATTATAAATATAGTTATATTATATTAATTTATATAATATTGTTAATGTTACTTTATTTATCAAATAAACGTCGCTTAGGAGTTATCAAGGGAATTTGTTTAAACATTTATTATTATGAAATATGTTTCGAAATTTTTTTCAGTTCTCTAGTAATCAATAATATTTCCAATTCTATACTCACGGAAAAAAGTAAAAAGCAACCTAAAATCAAAAAATTTTATTATGAATACAAACATGCAATGCATATCTATACATAAAAATTAGTAATGAGTATGGCCACTTTTCTTGGCCACACATTCACTTAGTCTGTTTGGCATTGATAAAATCAGTTTGTCGAGCTCTTCAGTATTAATCAAAT
>JBBMKC010242292.1:0-10813 GCA_037834085.1 Bipalium vagum
CTTTACTGATTGTTTTGATTTGCACCACCTAAGATTTTGGAGTCAGGTTAAATTTGATACCCTAAATATTGAACAACTTTAAAATTGTTCACACCAAATGAGAAATATTTGGCTGCCTCAGGTTAATCCAGAGAATATTCTAAATCATCCGTAGATATAAAATACAATGCCGACCATATGTTTGGAGTCATTTAAAAATATATATTGTAAGATTATAAATTAAGGTAGACGTTTTATGATTTTTATTTTTTTAATTTCAATACATACTGATGTTAGCTTTATATTTCAGTAAAAATTATTACAATTAAATAGTTTATAATTGTTCAATTAAATTTGTTTTATTAAGTCTTTGTTTTAAAATTTCATACTATTTAAATATATAATATATTTTAAAGTTTTCATTTAGTTTAGTAAAAATATATTAACAACACTTAACTGATTTTTACCTTATATATTTTTATAATTTTAGAAATATTTTTGTTAAATATGGCTCGGTTATCGCTAGATAATTAGGGAATTAGTAATTCAAACATTTAAAAACGGTATATCTAAAAGGAAATATGTAATGGAACTCAGTATTTGAAGGCATGCTATACGACATATTGTTGAGATCCAGAAAATCTTCTTTTTTCATTATAATTTCTTTATTTGAATTTTTTATTATATAAGTTTTTCTAATTTAATTAAAAATGTAGTATTTTTAATTTTTTAAAATTCTTTACTATACGAATCCAATCTGATTTGAATTTTGTCTAATTAGAATTTGTTTACATTTAACATTTTTTAATATAGTTTTAAATTCTTTTATTTTAAATTAAAGTATTTTTTAGTAATAATTTTATATATTTCGAGTGAAATATTAATTTAAATAACGTTAAATTAAAATATACTTTTTAATAAAATTTAAGGATACTAACACTATTTATAAATATTTTTTAAGATTGTTAACTCTAAGCTCAATCAAAAATCGGTGGAGATAATAAACCGTACCTAAATTTCTTTAACAAAAGATAAAACAAAAATTTTGTTTTCCGAAGGCAATTTCTAGTTCTCCTGAATCATATTATTATTAGAATTTTTATTATTTTCAAAAATATTCATATTCCTACATAAAACATAATGATTTTTATAAACTAATAAATGTACTTATTTTTAATAAATTTAGTCTTAATATATTCAAAATTACAAACAGATGCTACAAGTTTTTTTCTTTTATATATTAATTTAGCATTGAAAATATTAAATTTACTATTTTTTTCAAAATATTTTAAAATCTCAACTATAGTAATGTAATTATATTTTAAATAATATTTAATATATTTTCTAATGAAAATATTTATTACATATTTCACAATAAAAATTTAAATAATAAATTAATAAATCATAATAAAAATTCAATTGATTTTAAAAAGAAATTGAAAACTAAAATTAATAATTTCAGCAATAAATAAATTTCATACAATCAATTAAATCCATGGAAAGAAGATAAAGAAAATAAGTATTTTTACATTTTTATAAAAAAATTGATTTGTTTTAAAACATTTAAAAATTGTAAAAGATGTAAGCATTTTTTGCTACTTCAAAAAAAATCAAAATGAGAAAAAAAAATTTAAATAGAAAATATAGAAAAGGAAGAAATTAAAAATTAACAGTACAGTAATGATTTTAAGTTTAAGACTCCCCATATAAAACTGAATTGTAATTCATTTATATCATTTTTTACCATTTTCATATTTCATTTAATAAGCTATTTTAATCTTTTAATGATTTATTTTTTGAATTTAAATTTTATCACTTAAAATTAAATCTTTTATTATTAAGTAAATCATTTAAAATATCATTTTATTATTTAGAAATTTATATGGGTAAACGAACAATAGACGATTCATTATGGTGGCAAATTATTGAGGCACATCGTGTCGGAACAACTAAAAAGCGCATAGCCAAAGTTTTACAAGTATCCAGGACATTTGTTTTGCAAACAATCCGTCGGTTTGAAGAAACAGGAATAGTCAAACCTTGTCCTAGGTCTGGGCGTCCAAAGCTATTTACTTTTCGAAATGAACTATACTTATATCGTTTATGCAGACAGAATCGTCGTGCAACATCGGCAAAATTAAGGAAAGTATCGAGTATTAATATATCAGAATCACATGTCCGCAAAGTTTTGGTTAAGTACGGACTTAGAGCTAGGACTAGTTATAAAGTTCCCATGTTACGTGTAATAGATGGGCTAGAATCCAATAGTGTTCCAGTAGATTAAGTTGGCAAGCAGAAGATTGGAATCGAATTATCTGGACCGATGAATGCTCCTTTGCCTTGTTTTCTCAAAATCGTCGCTTTGTTGTTCGTAGGTTGTAGACAGAGACATGGAATACAGATTGTGTCGCTATTAAGGCTGTAGGTGGAGGAAAATATGTCATGGTTTTCGGCTTAATGACATTTAGCGGTGCTGGTGTTCTTCATGTCTTCAGTAAACAGGCTGAAGACTTCATTATGGCATTAGAGAACTCCTTCATACTATTGAATTATTCCAAATCCCAGATTTTAAAATTGTTATGGATAATAGCCCTGTTCGTAAATCAAAAAAAAGTTCAGCAATGGTTACATAATGTTATACATAATATGGACGATTTATTGTACCATGGCCTGTTCAAAGTCCAGATTTGAACTGTATTGAAAATATATGGGGTATAATGAAGCAGAATGTGACAAGGAAAACAGTTCGCAATGTTGAAGAACTCATAGCGACATTCATGAAGTTTGATTATCAATATCAAGTAAACATTGTGAGCGTATGATTTTTTCTATAGGTAGACATCTTCAGTAAGTTGTATGACACCATGTTTATATCACAAAATACTAACATGTATAATTATCCATAAAAATATGTGTCATTTTCTTTTCTTATATGTATATATTAATATAGGGTGTCTTAAACTTAAAATCAATACTGTATATAAAATTTATTTTTTTTTATTCAGATAAGATGAAAAATGACACAATAAGCATCATTAATAACATAAGGATTTACATCCTTATTTTCAAGAAAAGATTAAAACGATATTTTTGAAAATAGAATGTCGGCAATGAACTATGTTTTAAAGAGAATAAATATACACCTATTCTTAATACAATAATTTAAATGTATATTAATTATAAAGAATCTAAATAATATTTTGTGTAAAATAAATGAATATCAATAACTTAACGCAGAAGAAAAGGTTATAAACTTCATAAACGAAATCATTCACTTCATTAATTGATATTAAATATTTAGGAAAACAGTTTTTGTAGTAAAAACATAGAAATAAATCAATGAGCTAGACGTTTTTTTTTATTTTTAATATAGGAAATGAATAGAAGGTTTGATTTTAAAGTTTTGATTAAATAAGATAAATCAGAAAGAAAAGAAATAAAAGTATTATTACAAATTCTTTATGGAAAAAAATGAAAAAAATAAAACAAGGAAAATAGTGTTATCTTCGTCTTATGAGGTCTTGTTGAACTCTTCAAGAAAAATCAAATGAACATTCAACTTGTCCTTCAAAATCTTGTTTTTTCTTTGTTCTTTTAAAACATTATTCAAACTTTGATAAAAATTATTTTTTTGTTTAATGAAGGGATTGGTTTTCTTCTTTTTCTATCATAATTATTATATTT
Organism: Bipalium vagum; assembly: GCA_037834085.1. NCBI lineage: Eukaryota > Metazoa > Platyhelminthes > Tricladida > Geoplanidae > Bipalium > Bipalium vagum. Next base: position 3,664 of record JBBMKC010242292.1, read on the forward strand.
TATTCAATATTTTCAGGAATATTTCTGTAAATTGAAATATAATTTTTGATATTTTTTTAAACTGTATATATTTTAGGACAAAACTCAAAATAAATTTTTTAATAAAAAATACAATACATATTTTAGAATTAAATTTATTAATCTTTAATAAATGTAAATTTTTATGTTACAATTAAATTTTTTATTGCTTATAGATTAAAAGATTTTCCCCTTATTTTATTTTTTTTAGATTAAAATTTTATAATTTCTGAAGATTAGATTAATTTACTTTCTTTGATTTTTATATATTAAAATTCTTATCCTATTTTTATTTATATTACATTTTTAAAATAAAACTTTAATAAAAATATATTATGAAACTGTAAGAATCTGAATATTAGCTTTGACTGAAATTCACTTACCAATTTATTATAATAAAAAATACTGAAAAACCATAGAATGTCGTTACAATTATGCAAATAATTTTTACAAATTGGAGGAACTTTATTCAGATAAAAATAATATTTTATCGATGATGTTGGATTCAACTTTTTAATGCGAACAATGCATGGTAGATCATTGGTACTACTCCTGTTCCAGGTAGTTCCAAATATCTGTATGCTGCGCTGTCAAAATTTTGTATTATATTTTTAAAAGTTTCACTTTTACCATTCAGAACAACTTCTTTCTTGGATTATGCGGAATAATTTTTTAGAGTTTTTGATCACAATTACAAGAAATGTGTGCTTATTATAGATAATGTATCACTCATTAAAATTCAAATGTTTACTGACTTTATTGAGCGAAATGAACATAATGTTGTATTCTTACCGTCTTATTCTCCTTTTCTCAACCCGATCGAAAATATATGTTCGAAGTGGAAAAACTATGTCAGTAGACAAGCTCGGAGCACGGAAGATTAGCTATTACCTTATATGTGTTGGGTTTTAGAAAGATGGGATGTTAGTATTTCTCAAATTCGTTTATAATCTGACTCCTGTTTGTGAAGGTAGTTACCAATCACAAATTGATAACTATATTATAACAAATAACATAAAATTCTTTTTCAAACTTTTATTGTTTATGACAATATACAAAAGAAATAGAAATGACAATATTAATTAATCAAAGAACTCAATCTACACTAGGAAGAGTTAAGACACCCTGAAGTGAAAATAGCGAATCTAACAACTAATTTGTTAGATCGTAAATGACAGAAACAAACACAAAAGAAGAAGCTGGAAATTTATTGAATAAAAACAGAGACGTGAAATTCCGGTTCTGTAAAAATAATTAATTAATTACTTTAGTAAATTTAATAATTCACTTAATCTAAATTTTATTTTTTGTAAGAGTGTTAATAAACTCGGTAATTTTGATATTTTTTATTTTCCTTGTGAGTTCTAATAAACTCAATAACGTTTTAAAAAATTTGTATTATTTAGTAATAATAAACTAAAATTTTAAGTTTTTGTAAAGGACGAAATTATGATTTTTGCATCTCTATTTATACTATTTTTTAGGTAGTTTATTTTCATATTTTTAACGTCATCTTCATTTTTATTATTGACGTCATTTTTATTTTTACTTATTTTTCTCTATTTGGTTTTGTTATTGACGTCATTACATTATTTTTAGTTCAATTTTTTCCTTTTTACTAGCATCTTCTCAACTTATTTTTCTTATTTCTTACTATTTTATTCATATAATTTTGTTTTTAATATTTTAAATTTTATTTTCTTATCTTGTGGTGATTTTATTATTATTGTTATTATTTTATACATATATACTCATTTTATGTACATAATTTTGTATTTTATTTTATATTATTAAATTTTAAAGGATCATGATTTTCAGAATCTCTTTTTACTTTCTCAGGTTTTCATCAAAATATTTTTCCATTACTATTTTTAATGTTGAACATTACAAAATTATTTCTTGAATTTGAAGTTCCAAAATTGTCTATTGTTTCTACTACTGTGTATCTTTATTAAAAATTGTAATTGAAAATAAATACGGAAAGAGATTAAAAATAAATAAAGTTTATTAATAGATAACATTTTTAATAAATTAAATTATTTACGATAAATATTTTAAAAGATCTTAGCACCATAAAAAGATTTTAATTTCATTTTTAATATTTAAATAAATACTCTTTATTAAGAGAAATTCAAGTTTGATTGATTTATCAAGTTTAATATTGGTATATACTAAAAGTATTGACAAACCTCCTTGGGTTACGATTTTAATTAATATATTCATATTTTATTTGCAATATTATACATATCATGCTTGAAAGTACAAAACCTCATAAATACGAATCAGTTAATTATTACCTTAAAAATAATATTCATCTCAAAATTTAAATAAACCCAAATTGTTTAAAATTTATTTTTCATATTTATTTAATGTTTTGTGAAATTTTCCTACATTATTATTAATAATAATTATCTTACAAATTAATATAATTATTTTCTGAAATAAAAATTGAATCATAATTTACCTTATTAAGATAGCATATTTTGAAATATAAAATCTACATAAATTACTTCATCTGTTACTTTGTTTTTCTTCAGATTTCAAAAACTTATACAATCTACAAGACACTTGTAGTCCCTATTAGACAATTTTTCTTTCAATTTTCTGTATTAAGTTTGAAAAATACAAGGTACTTATTATTTCAAGAGAGAAATTCATTAAAGTTAAAACTTAATTGGTACAAAAATATTTCATTGTATATTTGCATAAGAAGTAATCATTAAATTTTTGAAAAAAAATTATTCCTAACAAAAATATAAAATAGAATTATTCAATCAAAATAGTATGATGTTTTTGTCTTCATTTATCAAAATTTTCCATTATTGATTCATTTTATAAAATAGAATTCTTAGCAGAAATTGTTTTAATGGATTTTTGTTATGTAACCACGTTATCATAAACATTAAAATAACAGGCGAATTTCAAATTAAGTTATTATTGTAATTATTATTAATATTGTTATTATTATTATTATTATTATTATTATTATTATTATTATTATATTATTATTATCATTATCATTATCATTATGGTTTTGATGATTATTATTTTTTATTATTATTTTTATTATTTTTATTATTATGATTTTCTATCCAAGAAAGAAAAACGATAAACATTTTGTTTAAGGTTTTATTTTCTCTATGTAAAAAGTTTGCTAAATGAAATATGAACGACAAGATCCTCTATCTAAAATCATAAAAATAGTTAGTATTACAAACTTGTAACTGTAAATAATTGTATAATAAATATGACCAAGTCTCTACGTTGTCCGAGCTTGTCGGACAAATATTTATAAATCCTCATCTAAATCGGTTGGTAAAAAATGTCTTCTGTCTACGGTGAATAATTCACTAAAACTAAGAAGTACAACCAGTAGAAACAATTATAAAAAAGAAACAGGGCCGGAAACAAAAATCGGCTGTAAATATCAACAATAGAGTTTTCTGGTGGTCTAATCTTTGCTACTTTTTTATGTGAATCAATGGTTTTTTCAATGAGCAAGTTTTCCAGATCATGGCAAAATTGTAATCGATATCGATCTAATGAATTGTTGATTTGCATTGAACTGATCTGGAGCCGATCGAATGCAGTACACCAATTCATTAACTCTCGTTGGACAATGATTTTCACATCATTTTCCATATTATTGGAACAGTTTCTAACAACAACCGAATTGGCTACGGCATATTCCAACAGGGCACAGATCACGAATATGATACACCAAATCACCCAAATGTCTATTGCCTTTATATAACTAACTCGGGGCAGAGTTGAGGAAATACCGATTGCCTGTGTCAACATACCAAGCAATGTAACGAGCCCCAACATTACTCTAGCTGGAACGGAATCCACGTGTATCCAAAAATTCAACCAGGACACCATCACAATGAGTATACTTGGAACAAAAGTACTTACTATATATGATCCAAGTTGTCGTTTCAATACAAAAGAGGCTATCAAGCAAGTATAATTGCCGGTTTTTGTTGATGATTGCGCTGTGCAATCGATCATTGAGAATTTATCTGGTGAGTTGAATTCCGAGATTTGCATGCCACTGGACATGGTTATAGCATCGACGTCTCTCCAGTTGAACCTCAACTCGTCCAGAGTGTATCCATAGCTACCGATATTCATTTCACAGACCTGTGTATCCATGGGAAACGTTTTCAAGTCCATTTGGCAAGAAAATCTCATCGTTATTTTTTGACTGTATAAAATCAAGCCATTCGGTTGAAGTCTCATGAGAAAGTTGGGTAATGTCATTTTGTGAACGTAACCCTGTTTACCGTTTCGGAAAAATAAATCCGGTAACCAGACCTTTTGTTTGAGAGACGGAGAAACGATATTTGAATTGTATGTTTTGAATTTATCCAAATTATTCCATGCCAATCGATAATCGACCCATTCCTGACGAAGATAAACGTCAGTGGAAAACTCCATTTGCGTAACGCTAACAGAATTGACGGCCAAAATTTTCATGTTAATCGTAACATTGGTTTGAGACTCTTCTTTCGGTCGGTTTTCTTTGAGATATTTCTGGAATATTGCTGATCGGATCGCACTTCTCTGATCGGCTTTATTGAGACCCGATATAGATTGACAGAAAGAACATACGAATAATGGCAATATTAGCTGAGTTGAAAACATTTTACCATAGTAAAACAGAAACAGATTTGCTCAATGACCGTAAATGGATTTATTTTTAGCTAAAGTTCTATATGTCAGAACTGTAGCAAAACACAGAATGATGCAGTTGGAAAGAGAAAAAGAGACTGGGAAAATTGGAAAACAGTATGCCTGCTATGGAAGGAAAATAAACAATACACACAGGACACCTTGGAAAAGTTGTGGATATGAGAATTAATTTCCATATTATATTATCAGTTTCGTTTTGATTCACATCATTTCTTCAGCCAATGAGAGAACGTTACGAAAATTTGCTGATTGGTTTGCAATTTTTGCATTTTACATGAATTGCATTAGGTTTTATGGTAAGTAATAGGCAGGGTAGTGACGATAATGTTGAATGAACACAGAAAGAGTGAGCTGGAGCACAGGTACATTTGGACTTTGAAAAATAGTTTTTTTGCAACATAAAATTAAATAATTGGGCCTCTACTCTGGTATTTGGACAGAATACAATTTCATAATGATGGTTTTTTATTTAATAATTTCGAGTTTTTCATTTTCCAAACAATAGCACTGGTGACATTTTGTATTATACTTATATAAATAAACGGGTATGGATGGCTTGTAATGTATTTTAAAATGGAAGCGTTGTTGTTAATTTTTTCTCCATATGATGATGTCTGGAGAGAGTATAATAATTGCCTAATATCATGCTTGAGGGAAAAATGTGAACGTGATAAACAGTGAATTATCGTTTCAATATAACAATTATCGTACCAGACTTATTATAATGATTCTAAGAAAAATAATACAGTATAAATGAATATTTAAAATTGCTTTCTCTCTTTCTCTCTCACATTCTCAATTTAATTCCAAGTGTCATTCAATTATATTAGAATTTTCCTTTCAAATTTTGTTTTATCGATTTATGAATACTAAATGAAGTTAAAACAGTGCTATATATTCAATATATTATATATTTTAGCTGGATGAATGTAACAATGTATTAAAAGAAAAATATGTCTTGAAGTAATTAAATTACCGACGAATAATTATCAATTTTTACTTTTAATATAAATTAAAAAGGAATTATTTATTTAAATAATTATAATGCTCAAAAGTTTCATAAATTGGTAGGAACAAAAAGAGATGAATTGAAATTCTCAATATAGATTGATTATAAGGAATGAAAGGCTTCAAACAATAAAGCTGACACTTCCAAACTACCTCAAAGAATTTTTAAATCATTGCTCTGCGAACGTAGAAACCTTCATTAACGGAATATAAAAATTTTCCAGATTAAAAAACTTCTCAAACAAGGACGAAATGCTAAAAGTTAACAATTTGCAACTGCAAATGCCATTTTAACTGTGTTTTGACTAAAAATGTTTGAAAATTCAAGTTATATGTATTTATGTTTAATTTACGATTGTTTAGATGGATTGATATAATAATGCATTTAAACAATGATAATTCGTGAAATAATTAAGTTCCCAGAGGAAAATGATTTTAACTTAAGGATTGTAGCTAACAATAAGAAAAGTGATTCTGAAGAAAAGAATTAAATAAAATATATATAATTTGATTATAATTGAATAAATATTTTTAAAAATAATTCTAGTTCATTCGATGTAAAGATAATTTTGAAATATTTGAGAAAGGTGCAATCTTGATTGGATAATGAATTCAAAAAAATTAAATCCATATTTATGTATTAATAGAGTCACAAATGAAATAAATCAAAGAAAAGTATGACATTTTTTGTGATAAATTATGTCCGAATTTTAAAAAACATTATATAATGCATGAAATTCGGTATATTTTATTTTTTAATGGTATTTTATTTCCATGTTTTGATTACCTGGGTGTGATTTGAGTAAATGTTAATTTCTTTCATTGAAATTTAATATTATATGTAATATTATCAGTAATTTAAATTGTGAAAAGCTGACACTTTAATTTTCTTCCATCTATTTTAAATAGAATACGGACGCTGGTTTCACAGTATTAAAGTCAGGATACTTATCAAGGAAATTATCAAAATTGATAAAAATTTTGAAAAAATATTCGAACAATCATTAAACTTTGAGCCTGTTGGTGATATACATTAAAATAAAATTAATTAATGAAATCGACCACAATCCCTCTTTTCTTCAAAACCTAACACCACTTAATTTCTTCCTTTGAGGATATCTGAAGAAGACACAGGTATATTCAAGAAAAGAAAAAATTCAATACATAAAAGATATTAAACAAATGGAAACAGTTAGAATATCACCAGAAATGTGTCAAAATGTTATGAAAGACTTTTATAGTCCATTACATTAAAGTTAATGTTGTTTCTGTAGAAAATATTGAATTTAGTAAATAAATGTTGCTGTGTCAAACATTCTCTGTCTTCTGTTAAATATATTTTACGGTATTACATTGTGGAGACTACGACCAAACAAGACTCCAAAAACACAATCAGCACCCAATTCGTGAATTTATTGATAAACTTTTT